>JACAAK010000004.1:4200000-4368174 GCA_025093985.1 Calvatia gigantea
AGCGGAAGCTATTATCACACACCTCCATATTTGACCCCAGCAGTCGCCATCTTTTGACGCGCACCAGCTGCCTTTTCTTCATCTATCCATGCCGGCTGCGACCAATGTTCAGGGGGAATAAGGCCAAACTCAACGTCAGTTTTTACAATTGCTCGAATGGCTCTGGTAACGCTGTGTAGCATTGAGCGGACGTGCTTAATCCACACTTACGATTTGAAAGCCTCGTTGAAAGGGACATCATTCAGGAAAACATAAGGGTATTTAAATTTATGGTTGAAGCGCTGCTCAATTTGAGTAACTGTGGAAACAGCGCCATCTACGTCCGAATTCCGCGCGAGCATGTAAAACGTCGCATTTGCGCGGTGAACGGGAGAAACATCGGTGGCAATTTGTCGGCCGAGGGAGCCAGAAATAGAGGAGGATTGGGAGGAGGAGGAGGTAGTATTTGTTCAACGTCATAGCTGAGTCAATTCAAACTCCGACGATTTATGAATGACTGATAAATTTGATTTCCAAATCAATCTCGACCATCGGCCATGGCTCCCTCCGCCTCCAAGCAGAAACGACTCGCAGAAAAGGCCGCAAAGAAAGCCTGCGTCTGGATCTGCGACAGATACACCATCGCGGACATCCACCCCGGCGAGCTCTGTCAATGGCCGAAGCACACCGCTCACTAGTTTCAGCGCGGTAGGCAGCAAGGCTAACAGTCAGGAAGACCTTTCTTCCATGGCCAAACTCAATCTTGCAACTGAGAGGTAGCGCGTTCTTATATATCTTCTCAAACAGTTGCTCACATGAAGTAGGAGCGCAGCCGGAGTTCTGGTTTCCGACGTTAAGGGTCGTGACATCAAGATTGATGCGTTTACACTTTCATTCCACGGCCGCCTTTTAATTGAAGGCGCCGAAATTTCACTCAACTATGGGAATCGCTATGGCCTCTTGGGTGAAAATGGCTCCGGAAAGGTGTGTCATATTTTCTTCATCCTCTCTTCCTTGCTCATCGCTCCAATCAGTCGACTTTCCTCCAATCCATCGCTGAACGGGATATCGAGATCCCGGACCACATTGATATCTACCTCGTCCGTGGCGAGGCAGAGCCTTCTGATGTTAACTGCCCTCGATTTTATCGTCGCCTCCGCCAGGGAGAAGGTGGCAAGGCTCGAAGCTCGCATTGAAGAGCTCTCAATCGCGGACCACGTCGAGGAGAGCGCTCTCGACGCCGCCTATGAAGAGCTTGAAGAGATGGATCCCAGCACCTTTGAAGCAAAGGCTGGTAGTATCCTTCATGGTCTTGGTTTCAGTCAGGAGATGATGAAGAAGCCCACGAAGGACATGTCTGGCGGTTGGCGTATGCGTGTGGCCCTCGCCCGGGCACTCTTCGTCAAACCCCACCTTCTCCTTCTAGATGAACCCACCAATCATTTGGACCTCGGCGCCGTTGTCTGGCTTGAGGCTTACCTCTCTACGTACAATCACATTCTCGTCATCACATCCCACTCGCAGGATTTCATGGACTCCGTCTGTACCCACATCATGGACCTCACATTGAAAAAGAAACTTGTATACTATACCGGAAATTACACCACCTACGTGAAGACCAAACAAGAAAACGAGGTCAACCAGATGAAGGCGTATCATAAACAGCAGGAGGAGATCGCACACATCAAAAAGTAAAGCAATCCGTTTCGATCGCCACCCATTCGGTCTTATTTACATCTATTCAGGTTCATCGCCTCGGCAGGTACATATGCCAACCTCGTTCGCCAGGCCAAATCAAAACAAAAGATCATCGACAAGATGGAAGCTGCCGGTCTCATTGAAAAGGTCGAGGCCCCCAAACCACTGCGGTACGTTGTTTCATTTAGCCCTACTTGCCCCTCCACATTCTCATGTCTTTTAGATTCAACTTTGAAGATATTCGTAAACTTCCGCCGCCGATCATAGCCTTTGATGATGTCGCCTTTTCCTACTCTGGTAAGAAGGAAGACCATCTTTACGAGCACCTCTCCTTTGGTATCGAGTACGTGATCCCTCACATACACACACATATCGTACCGTTTCATCTCACGTCCACTTCGTATAGCATGGACTCCCGCGTCGCTATTCTTGGGGCCAATGGTGTTGGAAAATCGACCCTTCTTCACCTCATTACTGGTGCACTCCAACCCCGCGAGGGCACCGTTTCCAAACACGTCGCCCTCAAACTTGCCAAATACTCTCAGCATTCCGCCGATCAGCTTCCCTACGACAAAACACCAATTGAATACTTCCAGTCGCTGTTCCAAGAAAAGTATCCCGAAAAGGACATTCAAGCATGGCGTGCACAACTTGGTCGTTTCGGTCTCTCTGGATCTCACCAAACTTCACCCATTAGACAACTCTCTGACGGCCTCCGTAACCGGTGTGTGTCATCTATCCGGACCTCCCGCGAGACGATAAGATCTTAACGGAATGTACAAACACAGCGTCGTATTTGCACAGCTGGCCATGGAGCATCCACACATTCTTCTGCTCGGTAATTAAGCTTTTTTACGCCTGCGCTTTGCGGTTGGAGAGTAGCTAATGATTACGATCACAGATGAACCTACCAATCACTTGGACATGTCGTCTATTGATGCGTTGGCTAAGGCGATCAAAGAGTTTGAAGGTGGTGTGGTGATTGTGTCACACGATTTTCGTACGTTTCCCTCTTTACCGTTTCCTTCATACATCCAAACTCACCCACCTGGTACGAAGGTTTGATCGGTCAAGTGGCTGAGGAACTCTGGGAAGTCGCCGACAAGACTATCATTAACCTCACGAGAAAGGACTTGAGCATTATCGATTACAAAAAGAATCTCATCAAGCAGAGTACGTTCTTCGGTCTTAGTCCTCACCCATTACACGCGCTCAATGTCCGGTTCCTCTCACACATAGGTAACGCTGCCATTGAAAAGGCCAAGCTGTTTTCAAAGACTGCCCCCAAAGGCAAGACGTAAAAGCGGAGATCGACTGTGGTGTGCTGCTAGTTTCCACGACCACTGCCGAAAAAAAACTCAATTCTGTAATCTACATATTTCCCATGTCACCACTTGTCACATCTAGAAGCGCCAATACTACATTTGAATACAGTAGATGCTATTTCCCCGTGCTACCGGGACGTGACTGTTCATATTTGGTATGGTGCGATGATGGCGTATCAAATCTCAATGTGGGCCCGTACATCATGGTTCGGGTGCGCTATTTCAAATTTCGAAGTTGGATCTCATCGCCACTCACATTGAAATTTTCGGTTCTCATTTTGTCGAGATGGCACTAAGTTTTCGGGAGAGGGGAAGGTGCGGAGGGGGGGGGGGGGTTTTGTCACTGGCTTTCACCTAAATCAGCAACTGACACACAAGGCTACTTGCCCATGTACTACTTAGGCTAACAGCTTAAGTAGATTGAATGGTTACTTTACCGGTTTCATCACGGCACGGCACTAATCTAACCCTTCTGGTCGGTGCAACCCAAATTGCAAATGGCCGAATGAATTTTGCAACCCCAAAACTCTGGCGCGTCGGGTCCGGTTCCGACAAGGCGTGTGAGTTCCCAAGACCCTGGGTCGGTATACAACGTACGATAGTTACGCTACCCTACACGTTGCCTCTTTTTTTTTTTTTAATCTTGCTTCTTATTCACTTATGAACAACATCATCCGGATTCACGTACTTACAGTTGGCGTCACAGGAAGTAGTCGGCTGGAGGGCGCTTGGCTGGTACTGATCTCACATCCTAACGGATCAAAAAAAAAAAAAAAGGGAAATGAGTAATGGGGTGGGAAAAAAAGAATGCTGACATGAGGCAAAAAACAAATGAAATTTGAAATTTTTGTTGACACGTACGATGGGCGCGTGATGGAAAACTTTATATTCCTGACCGAGGTGTTCATCGAGCTCGAGAATGGACGCCACGTTGCCACACCTGTGGATCATAAAAACAAAATAAAAGAAACACTTAATGAGCCCGGCACCGATAATGCAAAGGGGTCAAATCAGGGCAAGCGAATAAGTGAGGAGGGGTGTGATTGTCCCCAAGTGCAGTGCAAGATCCACTGATCTAGCAACGGGAATTGGTGGACCAGGCAGAAGGTACTCGTGCTCTGTTGCATCCTTGCAGGCAACTCGATTCGCCCTCAAAACGACCACACGCGATAATCATGCGATTATGTGGCACTTCGGAAGTTGGTGCAATGGAAGATGCCGAAGAATTGTCCTCGTGGTGGACCCACCCCCCTTCAAACCCAATATGCAATCTAAACGGAAACGACAGGACGTACCGGTAACAGTAATTTGGAGCGCTCCAAACTGTTACAAGTGTCTGGTCGAACATGAGTTGGAATCCGTCAAAGACGAGTTGGTGTGCGCGAGCGATGAGGTCAATGGCGTTATTGTATGCGAAGGCTTTTGTTATATCTGCACCAAATAGGAAGCCGGCTCCTCGTGGCGAACGTCCCCAGCCTGGGATATCTACAGCATATATCCAACCAAAGGGGGGGGGGGGGCGCGGAGATGTGAACAATGGCATTGTTAAGTAATGATAACCAGACACGGTTTCAGAGAGTGACAACCAACCGTCAGGATCGGACCACAATAAATCGCACATGGGGCCGTCGTGAGGCACCTCCTGTTTCCTGTCAATAGCCCGAATCTAAACGCCCACAGCACCTTACGTGAGAAAAAAACCTGTAAACGGAACATTCAATGGGATCCCTAACCTGGTCGATGCTTTGGAGATTAGGACTGAGTCCACCATGGACACAAAAGACCCGGCCATCAACAATAGCTCCAAGCGCGAGGTAATCAAACACTTCACAACACCAGCGCCAAACGTTACTGCTGCCGTACTTGCGTTGGCATTCGTCGTAGAAACCGTAGACTTGGGTGATTTGACGGGACTCGTGGTTTCCTCGGATGAGGGTGATGCGATCGGGATAACGGACCTTTAGAGCTAGGAGGAGAAGGAAGGTTTCGACAGAATAAAAACCCCGATCAACAAAGTCGCCTGGAGGAAGCGGGAAATGAATTAGTCTTAGTGAGCATGGTATGTGCGCAGTGGGTGGGGTGGGGGCAAGGGGGAGGGGGGTGGTGTGGTGAAAGTGTGAGAGATAATTTGTACCCATGAAGAGATAGTTGGTTTCCGGGCAAAAGCCGCCCACCTTGAACAACTCCATCAGGTCAAAGAACTGGCCGTGGATGTCGCCGCAGATCTGTGTTTTGGGTTAAAGAGTAGAAGCGTATAGCAATACGGGGGAGGCGGTGCCACGAACAGTCACTGGGGCATCGACAACCTGGACATTGCCTTCTTCGATGAGGATCTCACGGGCCTTGAGACACAGACGTTTTACGTGTTCTTCTGATATAGGTTCGCACTGGATGAGCTGTTCTATGTGACTGATAACAGTGTCAGAACCCGTCATCGTGGAGAAATAAGATATGGTAATTGACTTGTCAAGCTCACTGGGCATGGTGATGGTGGTCGATGTTCAAGAGGCTTACAAAGATAGGGAAAGGTATCCATCAATTGATATACTAGTACGATACAATGACAAACGACAGCAGGTCCACATTACAGTCAAATACCCCGGAGTAAAATGTAAAAGGGAGGGGGGAAAAGGGAAGCAAAAAAAAAAAAAGGATCTAAGTATAACAGCTAAGGGTTTACTGGATAAGAGCACCAACACCTTTGCGCATCCCGCTCTCTGATTTCCAATGCGCATGGCCAATAGATAGCGGCGGATAATGAGAATAATCATTGGAGAGGGGCTGAGGATGGTGAATGTAGGGTGATGACGAGTGGGACTGAGGGTGGCAATCCTCCCGTCGTTCCTGAATGGGAGCAAGTGTAGGAGGAGGGGAATCAAAGCGACCAGAAGAAGGGTATAGTTGGTGGCTCTGATCAGCAATGATTGCATTGCCATGGTATCGTGCTTGATCATCATATACATTATAAGTCGGCGTTGGCGGGCCAGATGTATGTGAAGAAACTGAATGAGAAGAGGCGGGGGACGGTGGGTTTGCAGATGAACCATGCGTTGCCGGGTATGTGATGTGCGAGATTGAGTGGCGCGAGGGATGAGAGTTATTGAAAGCGTCGTGAGAGCTGGAGGAATAAGAGAGAGGGTTGGTCGATGGGTTTGGTGGAGAATGGGAGAGGGGAGTAGTATGTACGTATGTAAATCCTGTGCTCTGTGACTGCTCCTGGTACGTCGTCGTTCCACTCCTGTACGAATATTGCGAATTGCCCATGCTCAAAGGAACATACTGATACGACTGCTCGGGAGAAGATGACGATCTGCTTGATGATCCGTCAGGTAGATGGGCCGTCGCTGGAAGAGTTGCTTGTGCAAGAGGGGGCGGGGAGTCGGGAGGCGTCGCGTGATGCGCATACATTCGGGCTTGTTCAAGAGCCGGTGGCGATGAAAGCGCCGGAGGCGCGGTCGGGGACTCCGGAGCTTGGGCAGTGGTGCCGCGCTTTGCTCCACCCATAGCACGTGAGATAGCAGAGCGGGTGGAGCTACGACGCGAACCAGGAGAGAGATGGATACGGTAACTGGCGGTTGCCGGTAAGAAAACAAAGGGAAGCGGCGCCGGGACGGCGGCTGACGGCAGACTTACTGTTGTTGAAGGTTATCTTGACGAGAGCAGCGGGTCTCACAACCAGGGAAGGGACACTTGTGGTTCCGTTCCCCGGTATGGACACGCGAGTGCCGAGCAAGATGGCCACTAGTAGTAAAAGCACGGTCACAGGTTGGGCAGACGTGCTTCTTTTTGGGAGCCGGTGTTGTAGTTGAAGCCTGAGGCTGGACCTGAGCAGGGAGCTGAGGAGAGGACTGAGTAGAGTCAGAGAGATAGGGTTGGCCAGTGAATTGAGAGTGGTAGAATTGAGTGCTCATTTTCGTGGACTCTGCGCGAGGCATTGTGGAAAGCGGGAGAGGGATGATGCTGAGGGCTGAAAATAGGCTGGTTAAGAGGATTTTGACGACAGCCAACAAAATGGGCTTTCCCGGTTTGGGACCCTTTCACATGTACGATCTCGTTACGTACTGAATCGAGATCTCTCAGATCTCCCATGTCCCATACTTGGATACTCTGTCACCCTAGTCACACATTCAATGCCCAGGCACTTGTCCGTTTTTTGTTCTGGGCGGCGGCGGCACCCTTGCCCCAACTCCGATCTCACCACCGGTCGGTCCTCTGTACTTCCCCTCTCACCTTCTCTACACAACTCATTTCAGACGCCCCAAGTTGCCAGGCATTTACAATCATCACATCATCTCTTTCAAATTATGGACAGAAGCCTTTCCCCCGGCTAAATTCTGCCTTTTCCGGATTCTCCCACACCCCTCCGAGTCGGATCCTTTCCATCTCTACGCGAGGTTACACCGCTAGGGCCGACGCATATTCGTCTTTCTTATCACCTGACTCAATCGGCTGTTCCCGTTCCCACTCTGCAGGTTTGATTCAGTCTGCGCCTGCAACTCTGGCTCCTCTTACCACTTATGATCTTCCTTTACCTTTTCGCGCAAACCATTCATTTTCGGCCCGTATCTTATCTCAATTCGTACTAGACTGCACACCTGCCACACATGTTCTCTCGACCAATAATTATGTAGTTTTCTGCATGTTCCAGCCACCAGCGTAAGCACTCGTACACCCCACCCATGCACCCTCTGCAAACTAATTCTTTCAGCTCTGCAGGGAACCAATCAGGTCCGTATCGGAACACGTGATTCTTTCCCCATCTGAACTTGTCCTACAAACTCGGCTAAGGGAAGGTGGCGGAACCTCCTGCCTTCTTGCGTTTCGAAGGAAGCCGTCGGTAACGTATATGGCATACATTCAGCTAAGGGACCCTACCACCACCCCGTCTCTTGCCACAGGACGACCTTGAACTAAGCATCTAACTTTGTACCTAAGGCTCTCATTGAAACCCTCTCCCTGCCCTACCTCACCCCCTTCCCCCGGGATCCTTCTGTCTTCTCCCTTTTTGCGAAATCAGGAAGCTCGGTGCTACAAGCCCCACGCCAATGGCTCCCACCCTTCACATGCATCCACTACGTGAACGCGCGCAAACCGGGGTCACCAGCTGACCATTTAAACATCAAAGCAACGACATTGCCGCGATGTTCTGTTTGAATTCAACCCGTAATCCGTCTCGTTCTAGCGTGCTTCCTCCTTTTTCTTAGCGTTCTCACCAAGTGTCACCTACTGTCGAAAACGCGGCTTACCGTTACAGGTGTCTTATCTCGCTTTCTTCCGAATCGGATAGCCACGAATGTTGAGCGTTTTCTCGTTTCAATCTCTGGCTCTTTCTCTTTTCTCATTCATGGGTTCCCTCGACTTTGGCTCTAACAACTGCGTGAAGATGTACTTGAAATGAAACTGTATCCTTATCTCCAGCGATTGCTGTACAACTGCTATATTTGATGTACACGAAACTGTAATGAGGCGAGATAACTTATTGACCTACAATACAAAAACCTCGATTGTCTGTGTGGGTGTTTCGGGCGTCCTCACAGCCTCATCTAATTATTATTGATTGAACCACGGCACCGCACATGCTCCAAGGACGCACAAACTCTCACGGGGTTTCTCTTTCTTTCTTTTTCTCAGGACTAGTCCATCAGTGCCGCCGGTGGACGTCTTACCTGAGACCCCTTCCTAAGAAGTTTACGCAAAGATGCATTACTGCCTCCCCCACAAGGGTGATCATTTTCACTCTGATGCATGCCCAAAGCAAGCATTGTTTCAAGAAGTTAGACATACCGGATGGGGGTGGGGTGGGGTGGTGTTAGTTCGGCGGGGGCCCGGTCCCAATCATAAAGGCATCAGCCACAAACGCCCAAGATGTAGTAACGAAGGGGGAAAACGGTAATGGCGGAAATGTCCTCTTCTCCTCCCGCCGCCACCCAAACACTCTACATTCTAACTTGACAAATACTTTGTGAGAGAATGCCAACTCGTGGATTGAGTGGTGTTTATCCGTTTTTGCATGAAGACCTTTCCACTTCCATACAGTCAGTACATATCCAGGAATTTGGCCTTGTATGTTTGTGTAATTAAGAACTAGTGCCGGCAACGGGCATTTTACAAAGAAGTTATTAATGGGTTTCGAGCTTTTTGTTCTGATGGTGAGTGTGGCGTTGTCGTACTTATCAGTCATTTAAAAACCATGAATGTTTCTCATCCTTATAATTCAGTAGTCCCTTCCCGGACTCCGTATCTTATGCATAGTCAATAGCAGCCCAACACGAGACTTCCAGCCTTGCTACCGCCGATTTCGGAATTAGCTTCCAAACAATGGGGGCGGCGTATTGGTCTACTTCTAAAATACCTCGATCGTTATGCGCCACCTCAACACGAGTAACATTCCCTTCACCTTGATCAGTCCCGCGTAACATCAAATGGTGATCGACGACGTTTGCGATGATCCACCGGCGATCAAGACCACGGATAAGTTATCAACCACCAATCTCGCCCGCAGCACCCACACCACCCTCCAGTACTCCACCTTTCCCCAAGTGTGTTTTATGAGCGGTTCCTAGTCAATCAGCAAGACAACTGAACATCTCGACGTGACCGGCACAACGGGGCCAATTGAAACATCAAAGTGACTGTAGTTACCTCCCTTCACTGAAATAGAACAGACGCACCCCCGGGAGCGAATTGCTTACGCACCTGGGTGTAGGTAAGCACAGCACACAACGCCGACCACCAACAGCATGGCTGGGAAGGGGGGGTCAAGATCCCAGAGAAACCTGAATCTAGCTGAAACTCTTTTCAGGAGATCAGGTACCGTCAGTGGTGCCAGGAGTACCTGACAGTGTGCGAAAAAACGCAATCTCTTGCCAACGGTTCACGTGGTTTCCTGCAGTCATTTTCAAAGTCGCTAGGGCCGGCTATACTACGGCAGGTTTAATTGATGTTTGGTGTCACGCCGACTACCGGTTTTGCTCCAATGTCTCTTGCGTGGGACTCGGATCAGTCTCCTGAAAGACAAAACTGTGCTTGTGTACACTGGTGTTTATGCTTGGCCTCGAGATAAGGTCCCTTCTGAGTCCCCAGCGGGCAGGTTGATGCTGGTGTAGAGTGATTGCGTGTACTTATTTCCCGCCTAACTCCAGTGAATCTGCTACTTGGCCTCCACTACTTACCCCAAAATGAATCAAATACCAAAGGTGGGAGCAGAGAACGAAAGGCGGCCGAAAAAAACCTCTCTTTGTTGTACATCTTCTACGCCCGTTGCGGTCGGTCGGTCTATGTACAAAGACAGAAAACATGTTCTATTTTTCATGTGTATCTAAAAATGAAAAGTAAGTCGACGAGATGATCGTGCAAGCATCCTCATATGTCCACCTTTCATGATCATCAGTATCGAAACCGCGTTTGGCGCATTAACCAGAGTGTTCTTTTCTGTGACATTCATTGAGGATCACTATTTGGCATGGAATCTCCCCCCCTCTTCTGATGGGCTTTTCTATGGCATCATGCCGTTGCATACAGCTAGACTAGTGAAAGTTTAGTAGCGTCAAGATAGAAAGAGAAGTTTCAGTTAATGCATTAAGGCACCGCTGAACGCCACTTGTGAAGTAGCCACCCAATCATCGAGATACGAATCCGAGAAGATGATGCGCTGGTTTCCAACTTCAAAGGGCGGCCAAGTGTGGGGGGACGAAACAAAAGCTAACCGCAAATACATTCAGAGAATCTAATCTTCCCGGGTTTACGCCTCTTGATGCGTACCCCTTCCGAGTCGGAGAAGCATCCTCTCAAGTTGACATTCCCGGTCAGACTGCATCAGACTTCTCGGCTATCTCAGAATACACCAATCTCAGGTGTCGGCACCTAAGGTGCCGCGTAGGTGGGAACCAATGATGATGAGGCATTGGTTTTCATTTGGTTCGCTTTATGTGACTTCTCAGAGCTCCTTTCACATATTCAATTATCGTCACGTTGAAATAGATTGCGTAGCCTAGCGTGCGGAGGCAGGGTAGATCCAAATTTCAGTGCAGCGTTGAAACAGGCCATTCTTAGGCGAAACGTCCAATTTCAATGAGCAATACTTGAGTTCGCAAGCAAGCAAGAATGGAGAAGATTCATTATTTGATATGACGCTGGCCGACGTCATATGATCGTGGCTAAATGTCTGCTGAAGCTCTCGCGTAGTTTTCGCCAATCCCTTAGATCTCAGTTGATCTTCCTGCGCAGCAGGGACGTGGTGATTGCGGACAGGGTGAATCTTGATAGTACCATTGCGAGGGCGGACCTTAAATCTTTGTCCATCATACTCCTCGGGACCCTTTTCAGTATTCCAAGGAAATAATCAACCGTGTTCGACCAGCGCTGAATGAGCTGAAGGGTAACTCTTTTGCTGGTAACACACACATGGTGATCTCAACGATGGTGACTTTTATACCCAACATGGCCGAACGAGCCTGAACGTTGTTTATTTTGATCTGTCGAGCGACGACTTGAAATGTAAATGCAACTTCTGGAAACATTGCGGATCGGTCGAATAGTTCAGCGCTACTCTCAAAACCCGCCAACACATCAACTTGACATATCAACAACTTTGTGATTGTCTAACATTCTCACACTTGAGAATGGAGACATGGACCCATAATCCCTTGGGCGTTCCTTTCTTTTGAAGAAAAGGAACAGGCTAAGACCCTCAACAAACCCTCTGCGAATAGTCTACCTGTTTTCACCTGGCCAAGGAGAAGATGCGCGAGCACAAAGGGCAAAGGGTCCTGCGTCACTTGCCGGCGGATATCCAGGGTATGACCACCAGGGTGCACACCTTTTGAACGATCCGGCCCTGGCGGATGGCTCCTGAAACCGCTAAGGGAGGAATGAAATACCGTAATTGGGGAGCTACGTAGAGATCCTTGCCTGTGACAAGGTTTCGCCATGATTAGATGGCAGCAATCGGTGTCCTAGTGAGACGCCTTGTTTCTAATTCGATATCTATCTTCCTTCTTCACCGATCAAACCAGTATCTTCTTTAGCCTCTAAACAGTATTTTACCTTACCGCGGTTTCTCTGCGCGGGGATCATGATCGGAATCAAGCTTATAACCCCCGCACGAGTGATTTGTTTTTCTGAAGTGATATTATTACCTGAAAGTGGTTGGTTTCAATTTATGGATTGTGCCAGCAAATCGGTTACGAGATGGAAGAAGAACATGTGACCACGAGACCAGATCAATTTCTTGAACTGAAGTCCTGTCGGCTGCGAGACCCTCAAAGGGTCGACAAAAAACGAAGTTCTGGATTGTCGCCTTAGCTCTTATAGCCTCAAGTAGTGCACGGTCGATATCTCCAAGTGCGGTAGGTAAAGGAGAACCACATATCTCTCCGCAAAAAGGTGGTACCTAAGTTGGTTAGGAATTGAATAGTTCCTTCCGATATCGGGTTCGTAAGAATAGGAAAAGCAATGCTACATGCCTTGAGTGGTGCCCGAAACATGAAAAATAGGAGGCACCGGTGAGCCGAAAATGCGGCATGTTGTTCGGCACCCTGCTACAGAGAGTGGCATGAGAAAGAAAGATAGTTACCAACACATAGCCGCTTCTAACGGTGGACTCATACAGACTTCTCAAGAGACAGAAGTGTAGTAACACCCAGTGAGAGCGAAGTCGAATTTAGAGGAGGCTTGGGTACGAACGTGTGAGCCGGGGTATAGCGAGAACAGATGGAAGCCTAATCCAACACCATCAGCAGTTGTCGCGTTACCTCGCGCACAGTCCGAGTCGGAGTACCGTCCAGTCAGATGAGTGGCGGCTTATGTACAAATGGGAATGGTGTGGCGTATTCCGTAGTTTCAGTGCCAAAGGCTTGTGTTGGAACGCGACCATGATAAGATAGAACCGCCGGAGTTATCAAAAGTTGTTTGGCCTGGTCCTCAAGGCAAAAACTGATCACATTCGTTGTGAACAACAAACGCCCAATAACGCGTTAATTCTGATTGTTGGACAACTTTAACACTATTGCGTCCATCTTGCATCTCTGTTAGCCTCGAGGAGAATGACGCGGGGTCGACATACTTCACGGACGGCGGGAACGGAGTACCAGAGATGGTGTTTATCACGTAATAGCGGATTCTTCTTCCCAAGCCCTGTTCGTTTCCTTTTGGACAGCGTTCGTCCTTTTCACATCCAACAGCTATGGGTTATCCGGACTATGAAGACGTCTACATAACCACAGGAAAACGTCCTCAGAGACCTATTTGGCGTATCGTGTTCTTTGGCCTGTTGTTTCTTGCTGGCGCGTATCTCCAGTTGAAGCCATCCGTGGGGAACTGGTCCAATGTCCACGAGCGAAATATTTCAAGGTTGTGCGCGCAACCATCTCCTGCTGCGAAGAGATCGAATTATTCAAGCGCATATGACTCTTCCAAGTTCAAACAAAGAAGTGCGGAAAGACTTTCGGGGGCGGTGAAGATCCCAACCATGTACGTCTGACTCATTGGGCTGGGACTGTAGTGATGAAGAGGGTAGGTCTTTCGATGATATGGGACCCATTGATGAAGATGAGCGTTGGGCTCCCTTCACAACACTTCACCAATATCTTGAAGATACCTTCCCCCTTGTGTGAGTTTTCTTTTTGCTGCACGGAAGCCCTTCATCTGTTGACCTCATCTGGAAGCCATGCCAACCTGAAGCGGGCTGTTGTTCAAGGCTATTCCCTCGTGTACACTCTTCCGGGATCGCATTCAGGCCTTAAACCTTTAATGCTCACGGGTCACCTTGATGTCGTTCCTGCGTACGTCCTTCCGTAACCCTTAATCGATTGTCTCATTTATCTATGCAGCCTCACTGCCCTGGATCGGTGGTCCTATCCGCCCTTTGAAGGCAAGATAAGTGGAGACTGGGTGTATGGTCGCGGTGCGGCGGATTGTAAAAACAATGTTATAGGAATTTTGTCGGCAGTAGAGCACTTACTTAGGGAGGGCTGGTTGCCCCAGAGGACCCTTGGTAAGGTCCCGTTTCTTGCGTTTCACACTATGAGAATTTATGCTCCACACCTAGTCCTTGCCTTTGGTCAAGACGAAGAAATAAGCGGACCAGGGGGCGCGACTAGTATTGCCAAGTTCCTTCAGGATCTTTACGGCCAAAACGGCATTGCCATGATTGTGGATGAAGGCGGTATGGGTCTGGACATCCAGTATGGAAACTCATTTGCCCTCCCTGGCGTTACGGAAAAAGGGCATATGGCCAGTGTTTTTCTCGTAGTTCTCAACTTCTCTCAGCTGATAGGGGCTCAGAATATAGTCGTCACTGTTGATATGCTTGGTGGCCAGTAAGTCCGTAAGGCTATTGGAAACACCAGACTCTTACCTTCATATGAGTTCTTCCGTCCCGACACCACATACAAGCATAGGAATCCTGTCCAAGATCGTCTCTGCGATAGAGTAGGCCTGCAATAACATCATGTGATACAACGCAACTTATAATTAACACGCCAGGGACTCTGATGTCTTCCAACCCCAAGTGCGAAGTGAAAGCCCGATATGGGGTTACTTGTCCTGCATTGCTGAGCATGGAAAGGACGACCAAGTCCCTACGTGGATCAAAAAAGCGGCGTCAAGTAACAACCCCGATTTTGGTTCCGTGGCCAAACACTTCGCAAAGATGTCACCCGCGAATCGGTATCTGATCCAAACCTCCAAGGCTGCGACAATTTTCCATGCTGGTGTCAAGGTGAGCACGCCGCGTCTCTTGGCCCTTTCATAACACTTAAGAGATTGACTTCTTACCGAATGGCGACGTCACCCATTGTCATAGGCCAATGCCTTAGCCGAAAGCGCTACGGCCAACTTCAATTCCCGGATTGATATATTTAGCTCGCGTGAGAAACCTCCCTATTGTCAATCTTACAGGTTGTTTCTGAGCTTCCCTACCACAGCGGCTGAGGTCGCCAAAAGTTACGAAGGACTTATCAAACCAATTGCTCACAAGTACTCTCTCGTGGTCAACGGAGTTTCATATTCGGACGACCCATCGATTGGTAATATTACGATCATATGGGATGATCCTCATGGCCCTAGCCCCATTTCTCCCGCGAAGGCCGGAAATGCAGCCTGGGATGTCTTTTCAAAAGCTGTTCAAGCGTCCTTCGGCCATGACATCATTACTGCGCCTAGTGCGATGACAGGAAACACGGGTGAGTCGGATATCGTGAGGGCGAATCTGTTTGCTGATGTCAGGATTCCATCTCAGATACCCGTCACTATGTGAGTCGCGTTTTTGAGGGTAGTCATTCGACTAATTGAACCCTTTGGGGTTGGGGCGTGTTGTAGCGAAACCTGTAGGTATTTTGTTATGGCCCTATCTTAGATGGCTTAAGGGTCTTCCCAGGACGCGTAACATCTACCGTTGGAGCCCAGCGCGCACAGGGGCGAGGTAAGTGACTTCCCCACGAACTCTTACTTCCCCACCCTGACGACTTTTGGACACTTGTAACAGGTTAAATATTCACACTGTCGACGAGAAAATCAGTAAGCTCGTTACCAGGCACTTTGACGCTGCTCAAACACTCTCATGATATCAGAGATTGACGCTCACATCGACTGGCATACGGTTCTACACCGGCAAGTATAAACTTGACAGTTTATCCCATCCGAATCTCACGATCTTTACAACTTCCCAGAACTCATTCTCATTGCTGACAAGGCGTCAGAGGAATTCTGACCACAGGTGGACAACCTCGTTCAGGAAAGTTCATGTGGCCCCCGTAAATCCTTGTAGCTGTTACACACTTTGGGCGAATGAAAATTTTGATTAGTGAAAATGATCAAGTTCGTGCCTGTGAATTCATCGACGTCAGCATGACCGAAGCCGCAAGAATCTTTTCCTGACAGCCGAATTACCCGAGGTTTTCCTCGGGGAGATACCAAGTATGAAGTCATCTCTCAGTCGGTAATCAATGAGTAAATAACAGCATCCCTTCCCGCACCCTGACGATCCCTAAAATTGGGAATTACAGCTTTTGGAAGAACTAAATCGGGTACGAGGAGGGAGTAGGCACTGAGGTATTTAGGGCTGACGTTGTTTTCATTGGTGGGTCACAAGTCAAGCCGCGGCATCCCCTGCAAACCCTCACGTACCCTCCAGGGAGATAAGCATAGGCTCCAGCTTGGTTTAAAAGACTCAAGGGGTCAGTGCGATATACTGTGATAAATGATTTGTCGAATCCGAAGGCACCTTCATAGTCATCCGCCTGTACCATCCTCCCCAGTCGACCTTACTGGATTCCCTGACAGTGAGGCAAATACAATCAGACGTAAGGCGTCATGGATTGAGGCACACTTACCTCCGAGTCGTGTCATATTTGCTCTATGGTGCTAAGGCAGCCTGTGTAAGATGAAAGAAAGGGGTTAAACCGAAAAGGTGAATGCAGATTTTGCAATAGAGGCAAAAACAGAGCGATCTACGGTGTTCGGTGAGGGCACATGTCAACTAGGTGAAGGCGTATAATTCTAATTCCCGGCAAGTCAAGTGGATATGACGACATGTCGAGCACTGGGCATTGAAGAAACCATGGTTCCGTAGTTATGCTCAGCTTGCCTCTTACTACTTTGATGATTCATCCAAAGACGCCCCACAGATGGTGCCCGGAGGAAGCTATTTTCGTTAATATTATCAACGCAACAGCCAGGAAACATAATCAGACCACCCTAGAATTTCAAACGAGCTTCTAGCGAGAGTATAGCAACACGAAATCCGCCACAGTCGTTGAATGACCCATTTTACACAGTTAAATGAAACAAAGCGATACACTCAAACGCCCTTGATCGGTTCTGGCTTAATGCCGTTATGAAGCTTCCCTTCCAGGTGCCCACCAGAGACAACAGCAGGTTAAACCGGGGTTAGTCCAGTTGAAGCAAGATGAAATTTCAGTGGATCCGAGGTGCGGCTCCCGATGAGTCACGCTTCCACAACTTATGTATGGATCTGAGGGTCTTCTGGTGCAAGTTCCTTTCTGTCTTCCTTTCCCCGTCACTACAAGGGCGTAATCGCAAATATATGAAGGGATGAAGGGAGGCAGGTTCTCAGATCCAAAGGTCATGAAGGGTGATTCGGTTGATTCCGGTCAGGGGGAAGAACTAACTTTTCCAGCTAGATGAGCCTCGTGAGGTATTCTACATCTTGCAAAGAGAGGGTCGATGAAACAACTCCCAAAACACTTCATCTGTGCTTATCAGCGACGGCGGAGAATCGACAACATTGACCATAGTCGAGCAATGAGTACTTGAGTTTTCATATCAGGATCGTCATCACATTGTGGGGACAACGCACGTGACTAGTTGGTGTACTGTTGGGACTCAATCCATCGACCCTCCGATGCCCTTGAGACGCCTGCTTTTGCTCCTAAACTCTGCGGAATTCATCAATCTTAATCCACCCTCATGCGAAGTTAATGTTCTCGCTTGTCCCTTGTGCACCAGGCTGCCAGGCACCACCTCAAGCTCACGTGACCACATCATCATCATCATGAACTGAGACTCCGGTTGCAGGGTTCAAACGTTTCACCCTGCCAGTGGTCACATCGCAACGGCTGCGGGCGGAATTCAGAAATTTTTGTTTTTCACCTCAGTCATTTCTTCTCGTAATTTCAACGCGCAACCACCCAATAGCACGCGTAAACGTGCAGATACTGGTCGACCATGACTCGGGACGAACTGGAGGAAATTAACGGCATCGAACCCAGTGTTTGGTTAGCAGACTGGTGAGGAACGCGAAGTCGGTTCCGCAACAAGGTGTGCTTCTCGCTCCAAATTTCTCGTTCGGCAGTACTTCATGCTGGTTCAGCAAGTCGAAATACAAAATCAAGCACACTTTTGATCATTTTTATTGGTGTGTAACTTGTTTGTGTTGAAGTACTAGACAATATGACACCTTCCCTTAGTTCTTGCCCTGTATGAACTTTCCGTTCCATCCGAATCCTTTTTTTAATCACATATGCACGTTGTCAAGGCTTGGAAAAACCAGGTGAGTTCAATAATCAAGGATACCCAAGTGGTGGCACTTATGTCCACTTTTGAACAGTCTGGCGTCCCCGTCAATGCTCGAACTTGCAAACACCTCAAATCTCTCTTTGGGGACGAATACGAAGAAGCCCGTATTGCATTAAAGAACCCTGATGGCCCTCCACCCAGGGTTCCAAAGCCCAAACCAAAAGCGACTTCTAGCCGACCAAAACCGGTTTCAAAGCGTAAGAGAGCTGAGAATGAAGATGACGAAGAGGAGGAAGATAAAGCAACGCCGCAAACGCAAGGCAAGCAAATCAAGAGTGCAAGGCCCGCCTCCAAACGATTTAAGGTCGTGCCCGCTGATGAGGACGCCGAAATGAAACCCCCCAAGGAAGAGAACGAGGCCACCCCCCAAAACAAGGAACCAGGGTATGACGAGCTAGCCGAGATAAATGGCATTAAACCTGAGGTGTCCCTACGGGACGGAGAAGGACGTGAGGTCGGGTCGGCAACAAGGTGAGCAGACAACCCTACAGTTTCCAGGAATGCATGCTTGATACTATTGTTGCAGTAGAAGTAAGTATAAGATTAAACGGGCCTCTGACCACTATTACTGGTATGATTTTCTCACATTTTGGTCGCTTGATTTTGACGTTGTACCTAGCTCCTGTCCTGTATGTTCGCCACACGTGTTGACAATTATGTTCATTTACTTATGTCGGAATTTAGGCATGGAAGAACCAAGTTCGTGTTCAATGTCGCAGACTCAAGGCGCGCTCATATATATGTATGGTTTCCAGCCCCGTGTTCCTGTCAATGCTCGTACTTGCAAGCATCTGAAAGCCCTCTTCGGCGAAGCATATGAAGACGCACGCATCCAGCTCAAGATTTCCGATGGTACACCTGGAGCCTCAAACCCCAAGCTTACTTCAAAAGTAACACCTTCATCCAAAGCGAAACCTTTGTCCAAAGAAGGCAAGGCAAGCGATGTCCCAGGCGGGGTGATTGGAAACCCCGAGGTGGGAAAACGTGAGGACGAAGACTGCGACGAAGCCCAAGATGCTGACGAGAAAGTCGATGGCAACAGAGTTGATGCCGGCCCGGAGGGGGATGAGCTCATGGAGGTAAACGGTATTCAGCCTAACGTCTTCATGAAAGACGGGGATGAGCATGAAGTGAGTTCCCTCACCAGGTAAGCCGTTGACGTTTTAACAGCTTGATATGTGATATATCAAACGGTTTACAACATTTGCCCCTTTATAGCAACTCCAAGTACAAAATCAAGCGCACTTGGGATCACTACTATTGGTGAGTGTTTGCGAATCCATGTGAATCTGCGCACTCAACGGAGGTTGTTTAGCTCCTGTCCGGTAACGTCTGTTATTTTGTGACAAAAAGGTTGACATGTTCACTGTAGTTGACTGTAGGCTTGGAAAAATCAGGTACTGTTCTATTATTATTGTTCCACATCGGACCTTATGTTTGCAGGGAGGAGCACCAGTCAATGCGAGAAGTTGCAAGCACCTCAAGAATTTCTTAGGAGAGAAATATGAGAATGCGCGCCTGCTCTGGAAGAACCCTGACGGGCCTCAACCTAAGACCAAAGCAGCTGCGAAAAACACCCGCGGCAAAGGAAAAGCCAAGGAAGGCGGCGTTAACAGCGGTGAAGATGAAGATGAAGATGGTGAAGCCTCCTCTGGAAAGTCTGTTCCTGCACTACTGCTAGCCAACAAGTGGGATTTAGATGATGGTCCCGATCCAGCGGGATGGTGGATTTCGGAGAAGCTGGATGGTGTTAGGTAGGTCTTTGGTGATGTCCTTTGTGTCGGTCAGATAACCCCTGCTGACTGTCACCCATACTCTCTTCACACAGGACCTATTTTGACGGTAAACAAATGATCAGTCGCCTGGGAAATCCCTTCACACCACCCCAATGGTTCCTGGATAGTACGGTGATCTTGCTTTACGTGCTTTCTCACCCTTATTCAACCCTCTCTGGGACATAGAACTTCCCAAAGATGTAACACTGGATGGTGAACTCTTTAGTGGGCGCGGAGAATTCCAGTCGACCGTTTCAATCGTCAAGACCGTAAACTCGCCCCATTGGAAATCTATTACCTTCCAGGTAAGATATGACTGAAACGGCGTAACATTATTACCTCTCCCATCCATTCTTCATCCTTCATGGTCTCACCCCCTCTAACCCAGGTCTTCGATATCCCTTCTCGCGGGAGCGAGCCTTTTGAAGCGCGCCTTGCCTTCCTCAAGAAACTCTTCGGTCCAGGAGGGTCGTACCCCTCAGAGCGTGTTGTCGTTGTGGGCCACGAGCAAGCCAGGGACCGTCAGCATGTACTTGACAAGCTCAAGGAAGTGGAGTCCCTCGGTGGGGAGGGCGTTATGCTGCGAGAGCCGAGATCGTAAGCTATCCTTCCCCTGTTGTCGTTGGTGCTCACCATGGCGCTGAAAGCTTGTACGAGGGGCATCGGTCGTCAACGCTACTCAAAATTAAGGTGCGTTTGCACGTTGCCACACTCAATCTTAGTCACTCATCATAAAAACCAGACCTTTTATGATGCAGAGGCGATTGTAACGGGATATGTGGATGGCAAAGGTAAACACAAGGGTACCACAGGAGCCTTGAAGTGCAAGATGGCATCAGGGAAGGTAATTGATATCCTGTGTTCTGTATACGTTAACCCCTAACCCTGAAATTGTTAGACTTTCAGTGTTGGCACAGGATTGAGTGACAAACAACGACGGAATCCTCCGGAGATTGGGTCCATCATCGTATATCGCTTCCAAGAATTGACTAAGGATGGAGTTCCTAGGTTCATATGTCTTTTACGGATGTGATATTCGAGGTGCTAAAATTATCCCTCCTATTCACAGATTCCCATCTTTCATTGGTATCGCAGCTGATAAAGATGAGCCCAAGGATGCTGAGATACCGGAGCATAGGCACAACAAAACGAAATCCTCAGACCCGTAAGCTTTTCAGCTCGTTCACTGAACAAAGGTGGCCAACCCTGAACTCCTGGCCTGCCCCGTTTGGTGAATTCCGTACCTTGTAGGTAGAGCATCATTTTCGTAATCCTTTGAGACAAATTTTATTTTATCCAATTGAAATGTCCCATCGTTATGCGAAGTGGGCTGTCTGAGGGTTTAAATAACACCCATAGGCTACCGATGGGGCTGGACGAGGGCCTAAATGTTATCCGCGAGGTCTCTCTCAATGTTCCTGTCTTGAAGCAGCAGGCCCCCTGATCTGTGTTCCACCAACCTGAATAGCATTCTTGGCTGGCTGCTAGAATGTTTCTGTCCCAGATTATTGAGAGATGCCCAGCAAACAGATTATTGCTTGGAAAGTGTAGCCTTGGGCTCAGGCCTCATGGCTAATTATGCCAATGATCCTGCCCTTGTACAGGACAGCTCTGTGCTGCTTCTAATCTTTCTCTACATTGGAAGTGGAACATATCCAAATGAACTGGAGAGAGGGGTACCTTTGATGAGGTCACCATCTAGATGCAAGGTACTGGTTACTTTAACACCTGAATGGCACAGCAGCTTGCAAAGTTGCCAATATGAAGGAGAATGAGTGTGAGAAGAGTGGAGAATAGAGGTTGTGCATGTTCTCTTGAGTCTTTGCCTCAATTGTGGTCCATGAACCTCATGCTCTGCAATGAGTGGTCCCCACTCACTAGTGTATCTGATCCAGGTACAATCAAGGAATGGCTCATGAATGACACTTAGGATGCCTGGAAACAGAAAAAAATCTTTGACCACCTGAAGCAGACTACCTGAAGTAACTGCCCCTTGTAGACTGAAGTTAACCTCCTTTTGAGCAGCTCAACCATGGGCTTCAGGGAATATATAAACCCATACAACCAGTTTTTGTAAGAGCAACCTGCAGTCTGAGCAGCTCAGGAATGCAAGGCTCTCATGAGTCAGGCAGAACAGATGAGTGGGTAACTGTGGGGAAATCCTTAGTTATATTACAAGTGACTGTGTAGACTACATACCTGTGGAGGAATCCTTAGAAAATCAGATAAGGGTCCCCTGCAGGTGTACAGGTTGATATATACTACTCTACTGTCTATTGTCCTATTGTTTCATTATAGTACATAAGTCCATCATTGTTTGTCAGGATCTCCAGTTGTTATTCATATTCATGCAGCTAAGTGCAGATGAGGGCCTGGAGTTGTGGGACAGTCTGGGGGAACTAGTTGGGAATTGCCCTGACAGTTTTCAGCCAAAGAAATTTGACAAACCAGATGTATTAATCATGAAGGCATCTGCCTACCATCTCATTTTCACTATGTTTCAACCTTTTCTGTGGCTGCTCATCCTCCCCCTAATCCTCTACCTGCTTTTCATAACTGTTGGTGCCTGATCTATTCTCACCATCTAGCTTATGCTTGTTATCATCCCTGAGCTTCAGTTCAAAGAGTGGGTGCTTTTGTGGAACACTCTTTTCTCTAGTGTTGGCTTCAACTGTTACATGCATTACCTTACTTTGCAACCAGGCCTAGATCATCTTCACTCAAGGAGAGGTTCAATACTATAGCCCAGGAGTATTCAACAAGTCTCAATGACTTCTGTGCAGACTTTGGATCACTCCCTTGAGTAAAAGCTTGTGCTTGTCTGAGAAGTCCAAGTTAAATGTCACTGTAGTCCCCAAGGTTGTTAATCCTTGTAGCAGATGAACAAAGATAAGGAAGCTTGTTACTATAATAACCTAAGGTAATACAAGTGTACTTCTTGAGGTTTATATACTAGCTACACATAAGAGATGAGTAATTATATAGTAAAAAGGTATGAGTTCAATAGAAGACTACTATGGGTTAATTGGTAATCTAAGGAGTCATAAGGAATAAGTAATGAATAGAGAAAAGAAGGAATTCAAGTCACAAGAAGATAGAGGTAAGTAGATAGAAGTTTGCTAGTGGGAAATATGAGGTATAAACAGAAACATGACTTGGAATGAGTCATAAGAAGGTGAACTAGAAATACATGTGATAAATAAATAAAGATTGGACCAGGGTATATGGGAAAATAAGAAAAGTCTAATAGAAGGTTAATACATTTGTGGAGGAGTAAGGTTAGCCCAATGTTAAGTTTGTAATATCAAGCTAGATTACTACAAAGAATGTTAGAAACTGCTCAGGCATGGAAGATCCCTTTTTATACTTTTGGTAAAATTTAGAATACATGGCAATTTCAAGCATTGCCTCATCTCTAGAGTATTTTTCACCTACATAGGAGACAGAGATTATCCTTGTGGATTGTATTTGGGTGTTTGAGGAGAGAAGAGAGTTGGGATGTTATGGTGAGGTTGGTGTTGGATTTACAAATGCAGTCTGATACTAAAAGCAGACTTACAATGGGTAGATGTGAGGATGTCAGATCAATGAGGAATGGAAGGACAATGGGGCAGTGTGTTTTAGTAGACACACCATGTAGTTTTTAGACATACAAAAACATTCCCCTACTAGATGTACAACCCTTTATCTTTTATGCTTAAATACAACAGCTTTGTAGTAGTTAGTCCCTTAGTTCTCATGTATATAATGAGTGACTGAGGTGAGCATCATTAGCTTTAATAATTATTACATATACTCATGTATTGTAGACTTAGTGTTTCTTACAGGTAATATCATTATAGTTCTTGTGTGTATAATAAGTAACTAAGACTTAGTGTTTCTCACAGGTTATGGGCCCCAGCTATTGCTAATTTCCTGAACAAATATATTATCACTTCAATACTCTGCTTGCCATGTCTTTGTCTATAGATCTATTACCCTCCTCTGTTCTCCAGCTCAAATTGTCTGGTGCAAATTGGCTGAATTCACAATGCATTTCCAGATGGCTATTCAAGAAAAGAAGTTATAGGGGCATTTTGATGGCAGCAAAATTTGACTGGTTCATGAACTCTCCAAAGTCACTGTATTCCCTCTGTTGATTTCCTTTTCTGGTACAACCTGAACTACTAGTTCTAAGACTACTGGTTCTACAGCTACTCCTTCAATAGCTACATTAGTAGAAGGAAAGGCAGACACTATGGCTACTGTCATCCTTGGCACTCCTTGTTACAAACATACCTATGAACTTATCATGAATTAACTGTAATCCCTCTGTTAATATATTAACCTTCCTTTTAGAAGTTTCTTTTTCCTTATACCCTAGTCCTATCTTTATTTATTTATCACATGTATTTCTAACTCTACCTTTTTATGACTCATTCTGAGTCATGTTTCTATTTACACTATCAACAGACTTCTATTTACTCAACTTCTGACTTGTATTGCTTCTTTTCCTATTCATTACTTATTCCCTCTGACTCCTTAGATTACTAATTAACCTGTAGTAGTCTTTCATTGACTCATACCTCTTTACTACATAATTACTCATCTCCTATACATAACTAGTATATAACTCTAAGTAGTACTTCTGTATTACCTTAGGTTATTTTAGTAACAAGCTTTCTATCTTCACTCATTTGCTACAAGGTTAATGACCTTGGAAACTGTAAAGACACATAACTTGGACTTCTTAGACAAGTGTAAGCTTTTACTTGAGGAAGTGATCTGAAGTCTGCTACAGAAGTCATTGAGACTTGTTATATTCTTCTAAGCTATAGCATTGAACCTCCTCTCTGAGTAGAGGACAATCTGGGCTTAATTGTGGAGTAGGTAACACATATAACACTCCTAGTGAGATTCCATGAATGGGACTGTTCTGAAAACCTTGCCTGAGCCTTGCTAATACAATACCTTCTGACTTCTACTAGCCTTTGTGGTAGATAAAGAGAAGACTGTCCATGATATATGGAAGATAGTGGAGAAGGAATACACCTACAAGGGCATATTCTTGCAGACTCACCTACTATTGTGAATTCCTAGCCTTCTGATATGCCAAGAATGGAAATGTCTACCAATTCCTTAATGACCTTCATGTACATTGTACCAAGCTTTGATCTATGGGTGTAGTTGTCAATAATGAACAATTATTAAAGCACCATCATTCAACACTACCTTGGAATCTCACAAACTACACATCTATTCAGCTACTAGTTGCAAAACTTGTCCCCTTCCTTAATAGCACTATTTATTATGACCTTAGTCTGGCAGAACCTCAGGTTGCAACTTGGGCTAAGACTTGAGGGCAAGTAAGGGGAGAAGAACTAGAGAGATGATTAAGTGTACTGAATACAGAGAGGTGTATGTACACTTAAAGATAGAAAGGGTCATCCAGTTGAATGGATGAAGATACTACATAAAACATCCAATTACTATGGTGTGGTAGTATATGAGTCAGTACTTGGAGATTGCTGGCACTAGAATAGGTGAAACAGGTACATGGTAGATATAGAGTGAGGAGGCAGGCACAGTGATGTGGTAAAGATGGTAAAATCCACAACATTACCCCCCAGTTAAGCTTTATGCCTCAGGAAGCTCATTGAAGTCTCTGTGGACTACTGCTGTGGCGAGCACCTTCTTGGTGGCACCAATGAGGTATTTTCCACTGTTGGACTGTGCAAAGAAAACAGGTAAGTGGCTTCAGCCATCTTGGCAGATAGGGACTGGGACTCCTTCATATGGGAACTCAGTGATAGTGGAGTTCTCCCAGTAGTTTTTGACTATCAAGTTTCAGTAGTATGGGTTGCATTCTTGGCCAGGTAGTACAGCACTAGTAGTGGGCAGGTGGCTGAAAAACCAAGATGATCTGAGGTAGGATAATAGTTTTGATGAAGTGTCATAGGGCATTGACTTCTTTCTTCATTGAGACTGTAGTTTCTTCATCCATGGGGGTACCAGCTTGGATGTTAGAGGTGGGTGGGGGTTTGACAGTGTTATATAGCTTCTTGAGAGTGTTGTAAATTCTGTTGACAAGTTCTTCGGTGCTGGTGTTATGAATATCAATATTTATGACATTATTAACGTCAAGAATGATGATGTAATCAATGACATCATAATCAATAATGTGATAATCAATATCATACATTGATTATACGATGATTTATACAACATCTCTTAAGACTTGTATAATATAAAGACATACATCGGAAGTCTTAGCATTAACAATACAACAAGATCAAGTCATAGAATCAGTCATAAAGAGACTATACTATAACTAGTGTAGTTGCTTGAAAGACGACTATATATCTTAGAGTAATCTATACTATAAGATAATAGTAAAGGATTAAGTATTATTCTAATACTTAATATGATCTAGAACTACGACAAAAGTCTAGTAACAATCTAAACTAAGACTAGAACGATCTAGACATACTCTATACATAGTATCTACCTAGAAGTATCTAGAACATACCTAGACGAGACCTAGACTTAATAGGTTATAATTAGAACTCCATTGTTCCACTAATATAGGAACTTAGATAATACTTCAAAGTCATACCACTTTGAAGTCGTACCACTTTTATATACTACAGTAAGGGACAAAACCGTTCCAATGTTTTGAACTTCTCAGAAGATCAGCTCATATCTCAAGGACTACTGTGGCTGTGCACTTCCTAATTTAATTGTAGATAGTCCAGTATCTTATCTAATCATATGCAAAGTATGATTATGTAATCCTTTGTTTTAGGGGAGTTATTAATTAATTAATATTTTAAGTGCATTGGAACAGTTTTGTCCCTCTTGAAATTTATATACAAAATGGGTATTCTAGTACCTGGTATAAGCTCCCTTGGCCTGTAAAACTGCCTGGACCCTCCTAGGCATACTCTCTATCAGATTCTGACACACTTCTGGTTCTATGTCATCCCACTCCTTTTGTATCCTCTCCCATAGGGTATTCATGCTATCAGGAGGAGTATCATACTCTCCCAGCTTATTCTTGAGGTGAGTCCAGAGATGTTCAATGGGATTAAGGTCTGGAGACTGTGGGGGCCATACCATAACCTCCAATTCAGACTCATCTAGCCAGTTTGTAGCCTTTTTGCTCTTGTGTTTGGGGTCATTGTCCTGTTGGAAGACCATATCCTCCTCATTCTTCCCATACCACCTGATGCTCCTCTTTAGTTCATCCCCCAAAATTTGAACATAAAGGTCAGCATCCATCTTCCCTTCAATTTTAGTGGCAAACCCCACTCCATCCCACAGCATACAACCCCAGATCATCACATTTCCTCCACCAAACTTGACTGTTCCCTCAACCAATCTATCATTCAGCCCCTCTCCTGCCTTTTTCCATACCCAAACCCTTCCATCTGATCCAAACCGATTGATTTTGGACTCATCTGTCCAAATAACCCTCTTCCAGTCCTCCAGGGTCCAGTTAACATGTGCTTCTGCCCACTCCAACCTTTTCCTCCTATGGACAGCAGTAAGTTTAGGTCGTTTCCGCTTGACTACAGCCTTCATTCCAGCTCCTCTGAGTGCCCTGCGCACTGTTTTGGTGGATACAGGCTGGGCAATAACATTTTGAAGTGATTTGGTGACTTGGGAGGCATTGTCAGCCTTGCGAGAGGTGATGAGGCGAACAGAATAGTGGATATCAGAGGGAGAAAGTTTAGATGGGCAGCCACCAACAGATTTGGAAAGTGTTGATCTATGTTTGGAGCGAATCCTAGAAATAGTACTGACTCCCAGACCAGTAATAGAAGCAATATGATGAGCAGATTTCCCTTGGTCCAGGTAAGAGAGGACTCTATTGGTCTGAGTAGAGGAAAGAGAGCGCATATAGTTGTAAAGGTATAGTGGGGGAGTTAATTTGCACCTGAGAATAAGCACATCCATTTATACATCACCCTACATGGTCACATGATTTTATTTGTATTTATTTGATTGCAATAAACGAAGTCATGTGCTCAGAATTTGAGAGGGACAAAACTGTTCCAATGTACTTAAAATATTAATTAATTAATAACTCCCCCAAAACAAAGGATTACATAATCATACTTTGCATATGATTAGATAAGATACTGGACTATCTACAATTAAATTAGGAAGTGCACAGCCACAGTAGTCCTTGAGTTATGAGCTGATCTTCTGAAAAGTTCAAAACATTGGAACGGTTTTGTCCCTTACTGTATATATAGACAAGTAACATATCAATACAGTACAATACAGTAGTACACTGTTGTAGTATATAAACCCCTCAACTTGACCAGTAGACCCCATCGTTTCTACTTGGTTAGGTGGAGACTCAATCTATAACTCTTATCATCCTCTCTTGTGATCTAAACTTAAGAACCTCTTCTCAGCAACTAAGCTTTACATCATAAGACATCATAGGAGTTATTAATTGAAGGTTCAAGACCTCTGATCGTAAGATGTAAGGTTATTTATAGTTACATTGTAGGTAACTATATTTAGCCAATAAGCCTTCAAGAAGGAGTCCCCTTTGGTATCATCTGCAGATAGATACTGGATCAGCGAAGGATAAAGCTGATCTCACTATAACAGTGTAGGTATTGAAATAGTCAATGCCTGGTACTTGGGAGAATCCCTATGCAACAAGGCATGCCTTATAGTGGACTGCATTCCCTTGGTGATGGTTTTGATGAAATGTCATAGGGTGTTGACTTCCTCTTTCATTGAGACTGTGGTTTCTTCATCCATAGGGGTACTGGCTCAGACATTAGAGATGGGTGGGGGCCTGACAGTGTTGCACAGTTTTTTGAGGGTGCTGTGAATCCTGCTGATGAGTTCCTCAGTGCTGGAGTCATCCAGAGTGGTGTCTCTTCTGAGCAGGTTGGAGGCAATGTCTCCTAGTTCTAGGAAGATTTTGGTGATGTTGATACCTTTGAATACTTCAATAGCAAGGTTGATTCTGCTATGTAAACTGTCAATGTAGGTTTGTTTGGTTTAGGTGAGTGAGGATTGGCTGAGTGTGTGGAAGATGGCAGGGATATGTTGACTGGTCGATGCTGAGGCATTTTCAAACCCAGTGTACATGTCTGCAAAGGTAATGCAGGTGGTAGCAAGTATAATGAAGCAGTTGGTGTTCAGTCTCTGGTTTTGAATGGTGATGGTGGCTAGCTCTTCATTGGTGGCATTATTGACATCTTTGAGTAGGTCTTCGAGGAGCCCCTAGGCTGGGGATGGAGTTGTGGCCATGTTGAAATGGGTGCTGCTTAGGGCAGGGGCTTTATTACTTCCCAGAGTGGGAAAGGGCACAGATGAGATTCTAGTGGGGTTGGGGTGAACAAAGAAGGCGATGGTAATGCAGCTGGATTGAGAGGTGGGCATGTTTGTTTAGCTGGTTAAGTTGCTACATGGTTTTCTGGATTTTCTGGGTTTTTTGCCCCCCTTTTTATGAGTATCCTCCAAATGTCTGTTTAAGTAGTCTTGTATGGCTTCTTTTGTATTTCCTAGGTTGGATTCCACAGTCCACATATCTTCCTTGTTGCTATAGCCTTTCCAGTGTACTAGGAATTGATAGCCGCATCCACACTTTCATTATTCTCAGATCTCATCTACTTTGTATTCTTCCTCATTGTTGATGATGACCAGGTCCAGTGCCAGTGCTTCCCTTTGGCTTGGGAACTCTACTTGGTGTGTTGGTGTCAGGATTTGCTTATTAAAAACATCATGGATGGCCCATCCGTCTGGCAGACTGAGCTGATATGCAGGGTCCCCTATCTTTTCCTTTATAAGGAAAGGTCCATACTGCTTTTGGCCTAGCTTCTTTGATGTCTGATTGGTATGGATGTTTGTGTTTTCTAGCCATACTTTGTCACCAATTTGGTATATTATGATGTGGAGCTTGCTATTGTTGTGCTGTTGTTTAATCTTTTCCTGATATAGTCATAGCACTGATAAGGTGTTAGCTCAGGCATTCTGTAGGTGTTTCAGGAATTCTGTGGCTGTAGGATTATTTATTGTCTCACTGTTCTTCCCCTTCTATGGATGTCTTCTGTAGTTGAGGAAAAATGGCATTTCCCCTGTTCCCCCATGTTGTTTGTCATTATAGTGGAATTCTGCTATTGGCAGCCAGTCAGCCCAGTCATTCTGGTCATAATTGCAGTACAGGTGGATGTAGGTTTCCACTTCTCTGTTGATGCATTCAGTTTGTCCATTGGTCTGTGGGTAATATGCCATTGATAGGTTGCGTTCTATACCAAGCCCCTTGAATAGCTTTTTTGTGAATTCTGATGTGAACTGGGGTCCACAGTCACTGAGTACTTTCCTTGGCAGTCCATGTAACTTCCATATTTCATCTTGATAGATCTGTGTGACATCTTTAGATATAATATCTGTTGTCATTGCTGTGAGCCATATCATCTTTGTGAAATGGTTGGCAATGACTAGTATTGTGTCCTTTCCCCCTGACATTGGTAGAGGTCTAATCATGTCAATGCTGATTTCTTCCCATGGGCCATTAGGTACTGGGAGGGGATATAGTGGTGACTTGAGTGGTGTTGTTCTTGGTTTGTTCCTTTGGCATGTCTGACAGCCCTAGGTGTATCTTTTTATGTCTTTTCATATGGTCAGCCATTGAAATAGTCAATGCCTGGTACTTGGGAGAATCCCTATGCAACAAGGCATGCCTTATAGTGGACTGCATTCCCTTGGGCATCTTTCTTGACTTTGTAAACCCACTTTGATCTGACAATGTTTGCTTCGGATGGCAAGTCTGTGAGTTCCCATGTTCCCGCTTGCATCAGCGTGGCATACTCCTCTTCCATCCCACTATGCCACTATGGCCAGTCTGGCCTCCTCATGGCCTCCTTCAAGGTTTTTGGCTCCATGGACTCTACTTTGTCCATCCCCAATGAGAATGCCCAAACTTCCTCCCAATCTGCCTCTTCAACAAAGGTAACAGTGCAGTCTTCAAGGATGTCAAGAGCTTTCTGGCTAGGATTTCAGGTTTGACATGGGCATTCTATAGGTGTATCATTATCACCATCTATGTTGGTGGTGACAGGTTTTTGCTCAAGTGTAGGGTTGGTGGCAGTGAGTGTGGTGGTGGGCTCAAGGATAGGTGCTGAATCCTTGGTACCTTCCAAGATGAGTATTGATTCACATCAAATCTCACTTGTTAACTGATTCTTCCCTTTGAGATTTGGGTTAGTGAATGTAATGTTCCACTCAACACGAACAGCTCTGGTGTCTGGATACAAGATCTGCATGCTATTACTGTCATCATCAAAGCCCAACCATTTCCCTTCCTTTGTGTGTAGATCCAACTTATCACCCCCTCCTTGGAAAACCCAACATACCTCATTCCACTCGCATAGGTCCTTCAGGTCTAGTTTCTGTTTGTATACCACCTCAAAAGGAGTTTTCCCTGCAATCACCCTTGTACTAGTCCTATTCATCAACCATACAATGTGCCGGGCACATTCTGTCCATAATGATTTTGGAAGCTGTGCAACATGGTTGAGTGCTTGAATGCACTCGAGGATAGTATGGTTTCAATGTTCTGCTATGCCATTGTGCTGTGGAGTGTCATGGACAGTGAGTTTGACTTGAGTGCCTCATGATTGTAGATATTCACGAAAAACATTCCCTGTGTATTTGCCTCCATAGTCTGAGTGTAGCGTCTTGATCTAGGCATGGAATTGTGTCTCACACTATGTCTCAAAGGTTTTGTAGGCCTTCAGGACCTCTGACTTCACTATAAGGAACCCAATATGGGTCTACCTAGAGTAATCATCAGTGAACGTAATGTAGTACTTCTTTCCTTTTCGAGTCTCGACTGTCGCTGGTCCCCAGACATCAGAGTGAATTTTGGCAGCAAATTCCTTTGCTTCCTCACCATGGCACTCCTTTGCTACTCCTTTTCACATCAATTTTGCAAACACACATGCCTCACAGAAGAGTTTGGTATCCCCATCCACTTCTAGTCTCAATCCTGTCACCATTCCATCCCTGACTAACTTCTTAGCTGCATCAGGCATGATGTGACTGAGACGGTGGTGTATCAAATCTAGTGTGAGTATCTCTCCAACAGCATTGACTTCCAGTTTGCCCTCAGCCTCTCTTAGAATCCTATACAGGCTCTTTCTGCTTCATGGAATTTCTGCAATGTGGGTCCTACTTGGATCACAGATAATACACTTCCCATTTGCAAAGGTCGTTGTAAATCCTGCCTCATCGAGGCAGTCAATTGACACAAGTATATAGCTGGCCTCTAAGGAGTATAAGACTTCCTTTAGCCGTAATTTTGAGGTCATCCCTCCATTCAGTATGTCAAGGATAACATCTCCCTTGCCAATAGCACTGAAATTCTGTTTATTTGCAGCATGGAGAGGTCATGAGGGGGTGCTCTTGAATGTAGTGAAGGCCTCGCAATATGGGGAAATATGTTGTAATGTCCCTGAATTGAAAATCTCGATCCACATTGTGGTAAGTGGTTTCTGGACCTGGCCTACAGTGACTTCATCACTGATATTGCACATATTGGTGTCAGAGTTGTCCTCTTTGACAGCTTCCTCAATGAACCACTCCCCTTCAAGATCACCTATTTCCATTATTATTGACGTAGACATCCAGTCATCATTGTCATCTACCCTGGTATCTGACTCATCATCTTCAGCACCAATCTCTATGGCAAGAGACTCATTGAAGTCATCTTCAACAATGTTAGCTGAACTACTACCACCACCCTTTCCTCTTGGGGCTGGTAATCATGAGTGATTAGTTCTGTCATCCTATGTTGCCCTGGGTGTCCTGCATTGGGGACATTGTGGTATTGCTGGAGGATTTCTTCTCATAACTTTGGGTCTGGAGGTATGTATACACTATTCCCTTTATACACCACTCTGTTGTCTTCAGTGAAGTTTGACTCATCTTTTCATAGTTCAGTAATGACTGGCATTTCCCTTTGGGGTTTTCTTCATATCTTTTCTAGGAACATTGGTTCCAGGAACAGTTCAGCCTGCAATAGTACTGTGTCGTCAGTACTTTCTGATTGCAGCCAGCTTTCTTTGATCATGGTAACTAGCTTGTCTTCTGTTGCTTCTGGTACTTAGTGTATGTGGGATAGTAGGTCAGCCTTCATGTTGGTTTTTCTGGGCACATGTTGTAGGATGAAGTCATAGTCCTGTAATCATAGATACTACTGGGCCTGTCATCCATTCAGTTTCTGCAGCTCTCTATAGTACTTTAAGTTTTTGTAGTCTGTCCAGATCTTGAACTTCTCTTCAGCATCTAGCAGGTAGTATCTCCATTCTTTCAGGGCATGTACAATAGCCAGTAGCTCCTTATTGTAGATTTCATAATTGCATTTGGCTGGTGAGAGTGTCCGTGATGTGAATGTGATTGGATGCCATTTGTTTTCCTATAACTGTGATAACACTTCTCTTAATGCATAGTCTGATGCATCTATCTCCACCCAGAACTGTCCTTGTCTTTGTGGTAGTGTCAAGGTGGGTTCTTCAGTGATATGTCTTTTTAGTTCATTGAATGCTGCTTGGTGTTCTGTATTCCATTCCCATGCAGTTACCCCTTTGAGTTTATTTAGTGGTCCTGTGATCTTGCTGAAGTTCTTGATGAAGCATTGATAGTAGTTGGCAAAGCCTAGGAATTGTTCTACTCCCTTTGTGTTTTTGGGTTTGGGCCAGTCTCACACTGATTTGACCTTTTCTTCCTCCATTTCAATTTTTCCATGTCCTACTTTGACTCCTAGCATTGGAATCTCTTCTGTGTTGAATATGCATTTAGATCATTTGAAGCATAGGTTATACTGGTTTGCTCATTTTAGAAATTGTATGGTTCATTCTCATAGTTGCTCCCTTGTGTTGCCAGGGATTGTGAAGTCATCCATGTAGTTTACGATATCTCCATTTTATAGCAGGTCATGGAAGATGCTTGTCATCATGCAAGAGAAGGTTCTGGGTGAGTTGCTTAGTCTGAAATACATGACCATTGGCTCAAAGAGCCCTTTGTTTGTGAGGAATGCTGCTTTCCATTCATCTTCCTCCTTAATTCTGACATTATTGTAGCCCTAAATGATGTCTAGCTTGTTGAAATATTTTGCTTTCCCCGGTTTGTCAATGACTTCTCCAATCCTCAGAAGTGGGGTTTTGTCTTTAACCACTACACTGTTCAACCACCAGTAGTCCTGTATTAGTCATTTAGATCCATCCTTTTTTGGGATAAAGAAGGTAGGTGCCACATATAGGGATTTTGATGGTCTTATTCATCCAGATTCTAGGTTTTCCTTGATAAAAGCTCAGAGTTTGTCTTGTTCCTTGATTGTCATGTTATATGTTCCTGTGTTTATTTCTTTGGGGGCATCCTCAGTTAGGATTATTTCGTGGTCCTATTCTGTCTGTTCCAGAAGTTTGTCAAAGGTTGTCTTGTTGAATAGATGGATGAATGGTCATACATAATCTAGTAGGTCTTCTAGTTTGATCGGGTCTGGTTCTTCTTCCTCTTTCCATAGGTCTTCTGTGATGGCTATGCTCCACATTTTGTCTATGATATGAATGTTTTGATGGAGAAATTGGCAGTCTGATGGGCATTGGGTGAACTTGATTTCTCCAGTGTTCCAATCTACTTCTGGGTTATGTTTGACTAGCCAATCATGGCCCAGAAATATTTCTGCCCTATCTTGTAGCTGTATAGCTGATGCCTCAATTTTTTCCCAGTGTCCTTGGATATCCATCTTGATAGTTGCTATTTCTGTTACTTTTTCTCCTTGATTTGGGATTCTATCTACATTTAGTATCAGGATTTGTTGCTCTAGTTTCCATGTCGGGATATTTTCTTCATCAACTAGTTTCTTGCTAATGCTGCTGGTAGTGCACTCTGAGTCCCCAATTGTGTTTACTGTAACCCTTTTTCCTTTTGTGTGGATATTGCTTTTCAGGTTTAATTCACACTTTCGTCTCTAAGAAATTGTGTAGAATTTGTCTGATATCCTAGATACAAGTTTCTTGACTCTTGAGGCAGCACCTACTTGGAGTCCTCAGAAAAATCCTTCTTCTCTTCCACCTCAGCTTCTTCTATCCTATAGATTTGCACTTTTTTGGGTGCAGTGTATGCCTTTGCTATATACCCAGTCTTTGCTCCTAGTGCAATTGTCCTCTTTGACAGCTTCCTCAATGAACCACTATCTCTATGGCAAGAGACTCATTGAAGTCATCTTCAACAATGTTAGCTGAACTACTACCACCACCCTTTCCCTTTTCTTGGGGGCTGGTCCCACCGCTGTAGTTTCCCTCCTGAGTGATCTTCTTCTTAGGGCATTCACACTGCCAGTGCCTGAATTCTCCACATTCATGGCACTTCCCCTTTCTCCCTCCCTTCTTTGGCTGCCATGCTAGCTTGCCTCCACCTCCAACAAACATGGCGTTATCCACATCTGGCTTGGATGAAGATTTCCCAGAATGATTAGATTGGGTGCACTCCCATTCGTCACTGATCAGAATGATCAAGATATCAGGGTCTATAGTATGGTTAAGGGATGAGTGAAGACAGGTGGCTGAGAGCTGTCCAGATGTGAAATTTGAGAGCCAACGAGGTAGGGAAGATATGACTGTGCTTCAGTAGTCATTATCACTAATTTGGACACTGACAGCCGACAACTTGTTTTGCTTTGCACTAAGGCCATTCGAGAAGAGTCGAACATCACTCTTGTCTGGGCAATGGGATGCCATGAAGTCATGGCAAAGACATGCCTGTGAGAAGGCACCCTTGTAAGTATATTCCTGAACAACATTGTCCCACATCATTTTGACACTGGAGCACCAAGCAATGGTCATAAGGGTTGAGTTGGGAATTTTTTGGAATAACAGGGATCTCGTGACACACTCATTTTGGTTCCATGTATCAATCATCTCCTGGGTGACCATAGGTGCAGGAGGTGTCAGAATGGCATCAGGGGTTGGTGAAAGGGTTGTTGATCCCTCCAGTGCCTTTGGTGCACCAGAAGTACTTGTAGAGGGTGAGGGCTTGGCCAGGGTGGGTCCAGGGAGCTTCATGTGCTTCTTCATTCCATCAAAGTGGCCCCAGAGGCCTCTCATCTCAACTTCGGTCATGAACCTGAGTGAAAACACAGCCCAGTTCGTACCTGCCAGCTCAAGTTTGGGAACAGAAGAGGGAAGAGCATTATTCATGGTTAAGGCCATAATGTTCATGCAAGCAATAATCTGTATTAGAATAGCAACAGGTCAGGGCCCATAACCTGTAGAAACTGTATAAACTCAGTAACTTGTTATACGCACAAGAACTGATATATTAGTCATCTGTATAAACTGGTGATAGAATGAGCTTGGGTCTGGCTACAGAAGAAAGGATAACATACCTCAGTAACTTGTTATATGCATGAGAACTGAGGTATTCAGCTAATGAGACTATAGTACTTAAGCAATATCATAAGGCAGGGTCATACACAAAAACTTTGTGTATCTAAGAGTCATAGCACTATGTTAAGTGTCCATCTATGAAATAGGTGCCCACTGTGCAAGTCTAACTGGCATAACAGTGGGCACTCTGATGGCCAGTATGGCACTCTGGATGTCTCAGAGCAGTTTGGCAATTCAACACTTCACTCTCAAAGTGAGTAATATTAGCTATGAACAATTGCTACATTCCATCAGAAAATGGTGTAATACTGCACTTATTGTAGCAGGTCTTATTGTTCTATTAGATACATGCTATTGTCACATTATGCTCTATATATGCTACTGGTTGTAAATAGCTCACCCTATACCCAGGTTGAAGGGTATTTCACTAGGAACTTTAGTATATAAACCTATGTATTATGCATACATTCTTTAGACAATTCTAGTCTTTTCTTTTCTACTTGTATAACCAACTCTTAGCAAAGCTTCAAACATACCTCAAAGTATATCCCAGTGAGTAATGACTCCCCTCCACTACTAGCACAGAGCTACTCTAGTGTACTCGTCTCAATAGGGTCTAGTAGTTAGAACAGAGAGTTTATTACTACAGTGTTGTAGTTACTTGTGTACTATTGTACAGGTATGTTACTAGTCTAGTTATATAGAACAATGGTACTATGTTAGTTGAACAATAGATGAGATAGTTCCTAACTAGTAGAACAATGGTAATCTATTTATAATAGTAAAGTGGTACAACTTTGAAGTGGTCTGACTTCTAAGTATTATATAATAGATCTATAATGTGACTTTATCTAATCAGATAAGAGAAGAGAAGTTATATAGGTAAAGAGTCATATTCATAACATAGGAGGGAAGTATAGATGCAAAATAATTTGTGGTGATTTATAAAGGTTGATATCTTCAACCACCTCCTCTGGCAGGACCCCATCTGCAAATATGTTGTCATCATCTCCATCAAAACCCTCTTCTGGTCATCTGAAATAGAAATTGGGTTGGCAAAAAACCACTTCAACATATAAATCTCTAGTAGCATGAAATAAGGTGTATCCTGTAATGCACACTAGGTCAAGTATGTACAGGATATGAGAAGCATACTGTTTCTGGTCAGCACTCCAGGTCACATTGCCAAACTCCTTCACATACTCAAAATTGCTTAGCCTCTCTACAATTCTTACATACATGAACAATAATGTTGCCTATGCTGTCATTATGGCATGTCCAGCCAGTAGGATACATAAGGATGAGCACTTCAAGGAGATTAGCATCCCTCTATATCTAGTAGGTAATGAGTGGTAAACACACCAACACATGTATCTATGATAGTGGGGAAGGAATTATCATATATCAAGATTGTTGGCATTGTGGAGGGGGGCAATATCGTGGTAGATTGAGCAATGCCACTGCTTGACTTGATATGTATTGGCAAGAGGGTTTTCTTCATTGTTTCTGAGATGGCGGGGCAAAGCTTGGCAGGCAAACAAGAACAATCCTTACCTTGTGTTGGCCCCCCAACCATTTTGTTTTGGTCTGCTGTTGCCAGTGGGGTGTTGGAAAGGATGGATGGTTCCAGCTTCGTTGATGCCAGGCGAAGTTTTGTTTTCGTGATTCTCCTGGAGTTAAGGATCCCCATGAAGTAATGTTTGTGTCCGTGGTTGTGGATCACGCCGTTGAGATGCTTCCACAAATTTTTATATACCCATGTGAATCTATTTCCTGTACACTGCCCAAACATGCAAAAATGCCCACCTGGATCTCTTCTGTAAGCGGGGTTTTTTGCCAATCCATCCATCTTTAAGCGGACGGACTGTCCCTTGGCCCGGCCGACAATAACCTTCGACTCCAATGGCTTTCAAAATACGTGCCTTTTCCCTGTGATGCATAGCACACGAGGTGTAAACAACAGCTTCGTAGACCTGTAGTATCGTGGTGCTTCTTTCGTTCCCATCTTGTGGACATAACAGACATTCCCCAAGCTACCTCAGGCCTTGATTAAGACGTTGGCAATGGATGTGGTCAAATTGCATAAAGAAAGTTGCTCAACAATAGTGAAAGTAGAAATATCCATTCGAGATAGACTGGTCGATCGGTTCCTATCACTGTCAACGAAGTGTTACCATCACAAGCATCCTGGTTAACGTCAAGCTGCATTCGCATCTTCAGCCATTTGCGTCGGTCCTTCTCTGCGCCCACTAACAACTGTTTTGGGGATATGTGGGCGTCGACGTTTTGATGCACCGTCTACCATGGGGAGAGTTTGTTACCCAAGGCGAGGGAGACCTCCCGTATGCGATTAGAGAAGATCAACCAGAACGAGAGTTCACAAGTCTGGGGACGTCGTTATTCGGGTAGGCTTGTCGTATCTGCGACGTTGCGGATTGATGATCTCATTAGACCTCGGTGCTTGCGAGAGCTTCGATAGATCAGCACTCCTGGACTCCTCGTTGGACGACCTGTCGTCGAGAGAAAAAATGTTGACTCTGACATCGAAAGGTTCCAGACCAGGACCTCACTTATTCCACGAGGACAAGATTATTTCATTGGGATTGATGAAGTTAAGTTTGAATTGCAGTGTTGCCTCCTATAGATGGGTTGAGATCGACTGCAGGGGACTGCGAAAATGAGAGGGGCTACCGTACTGGAGCCTGATCTTTCCACAGCAACAAGACGAGCGATATTCAACCTATTTTCTGGAGCAGTCACACTTCCACCACCCAAACCACTTGACTTCGCTGTCCTCTCGCGCGTCCGCCCACGCTCTATTTCCATTATGCCAACCAGTCGAAGGTTTAAGGCTGCAGCCGGCCTTGCAGGCTTATGCTCCGTGGAACACGAGCGTAGCCGCTCCGGGGGAGATGGCCCCCATGACCCCTGATTATAGTTATAACTGCGGGCGACCTCATGGGCGGGTCTCTGAGGGGAAGCATGATGGGGGCCAGAAAAGTCATAGGAACTGTCGCCGCCATTGCCGTATTCGTAAAAATCATGCCTCTCATAGTCAAAAGAGCCTGACCGAGAGCCGCTTCCCAGAGAATCATGGATAATACGGTTGTGAAGGTCGAAGGGAAGTCGAGAGCTGATATTGACCATTTTTCTATGCAATTTGGATCGCGTTGAGGGAAAGTTTTAAGCAGATTGTGGGAAGTAAGCTCACCCTTCCATTGCACGGACAATCATTTCCATGCGCTGTCTAAGCTCAACTCCTTGGGGCTGGACGGGCTCGGACCTGGAGAATTCACTCAGTGGATGGTCCCTTTCTGAATGGATTGGCACTTACGGTGTTGTTGGTATTTGAAACTGCAATAGCCTTGCATGTTCGTCCAAAGTGCTCTCTTCTCGGCGTAGAAATCCACAACAACAGATAATCTCGCGTACAAAAGATCGCATCATAAGTGGGTGGCGAACAACTCCAATAAAATTGGGGCGTTGGATTTGTCGTGGCTTGCTCTTGTTTGGCGGAGATCTTCCGATATAAATATTCGTAACTTCTCCTTCCCTGTCCACAACTGGAAAAGACTAAGTTTGCGTCACTTAGAAATCGGAGAATTCTCAGGTGTTCACCTTTTTCTCTTCTTCACTTGCCATTGTTCAGCTAGAGGAGACATATATAGTCATGAGCTACAATGAGGCTTCCCCCAAGGACATATCATGACCGCATTCCTTGCCGCCCAAATGCACGACCTGCCACTCCGGAGTTTGGACAACCAACCCAACCCCTTTGACTCCTCACGCCAGCCCTCAACAATGTATAGTGTCAGCTTCTCTTCGGCTCCTAGGTTTGTTTTGTCCAGTTTCACTGCATGATTACCCTCGGCCGTTCATCGCTCTTCAACAGCAACCATACGAATTCGTCTACTGAAACACTTCAAACTCAGTTGATCACCCTCAACCTGAGCAGCATGCAGGTTCGGGGTGTTTAGTGGTATTCTTCCGTTGAATCGCTACGCAGGCTCCAGTTGGAAGTGAGTGAGAGCGCCGATTTGACCTCTCCCTCGGGTTTTTACTTTTCTCTTCTTCTGGGAGGTTCCACTCGTACCATTATAACCCCGGCGTGCGACACAATTCTCAAGAAGCCTCAGCGCTCAGCAATGGAATGTAATTTAAGGGGTTCCCTGTTTTTTCTTGTGATCCTTAAATTGTAAATGATTCGTTTCAGTGACATAATGCTGCGGCTTCTTGCTGTGTATTCTACTTCATCGGTTACGTACCCTATTGTCTTGGAACAATATCATAACAGGGCTTATCAAAAAACTGGCCGAGGCCAGCCCAACATGTCCCTTGTATTTCCAGGATAGTTCGGACCCTACAAGGCTGGCGAGTTCGGCACTGCACAACTCACCTCCCTACTGTTCAGCCTGAAGAAAATCAATTCCATGAAATGAGCGTTAGAAAGGTATCGACTAATGCAACTCCTATCTCAGTTGCCTGTCGTGTTTGTATCCGAGTTGCTACATACCGCTCGCATTTGTAAAAATGCGTGATCGGCAGGGGAGACACGTTGCTCAGAGCAAAAACGTCACGCAGGTGCCACATGGTAGTCGTTCCATGCGGTCGAACCTCGTAACTTATCCCTTGAGAATACCTGAGTTGACGAGACGCTCCAAATTTGGTAGGCACAGTTTCTCAGATTTGTGTGGTTGCTCCCGATTAATCGCAAACCTACTAGGGTCGCCAACGTCTTCCGAATTCCCTCATCAACCTCGACCATCTGACCCGTTTCTCCATGAACGGATGGTTAGCCGGGTACGCGATAGGTTCAACGCTGTGCTGGCTAGCTTCTTGATGGAATTTCATTTCTGACACCGTGAACTCTGAGTCAGTCAGGTCCACCTAGGGGATCACGGTTTCGCTAGCAACTGTCCTAATATCATCAGTCGGTCATTTAGAATATCTGACACAGCTTTGTGTTGATGTCCTCTTGTATGGTTGTCATAATACCCTTTTCTCTTGGATCTCTCGTCCATTAATGCTGTGCAACCCTAGATTTGAAGGAGATGGCATATCATTGATTGTTCCGTTCCAGGAATAAATCGGAAGATCATCCACAGAACCACAACAGCATTTGTCGACTCGTGAAGTATCGATTTTCTCCAAATTTATTGAACCGGACTAGTGATAGCACCATACACTACAGAAACACAGCGCAGAAGGCATAAACATTAAGGTATACGAATGAGCATTAAATACAATATGTATGATTATCGGCCACGTTGTTCTCAAAAGCCTATGGTGACCTGGAACTAGTAGATGCGTGTTTAGTACGAGGCTTAATCTTCTTTCGCTTCAAAGACAACGGCCTGTCTTTGCCGCGAAGCCTCGCGTAAACACCGCATGCGTTGCAGAGCTGAGCACCAGTTTTGCTCCGACGCCAAACCGAAGTTCGATGGGTATGACAGTGACTGCACTCGGGCCCGCTATAGTTCTGATCCTCTTCTTCGCTCTCATCGTCTTCTTGGTCAGCATCGATAAGCTCTTTGGGTCGGTGACGGTGCCGTTGTTGGAGGTAGAGTCCACAAGCGTTGCACAACGGCTTGAGAGTCGTAGGCTCACGCCGCCATAGTGGGGTAGAAGTTGCTTGGCAGTGAGAACACCTTTTCCCCCCGGCTGAACTATCAACGCTTCCCCTACGAGACGAGGGAGAGGGAGAGGCGCTCGAGTTTGGTGATAGTTTTCGCGAGGAGGCGGGTGGAGACGGAGAAGGCGAGGAAATGGGTGACATTTGGTAACCTCGGGTTGGTTGTATTGGCGGAAGGTCAGTCGCGGCAGGGTACTCTGGAGAATTGGTGGTACTGTATAGCAGATCATCGAGGGCGGGTGATGGGAAGGAAGCGACGCGTAGGTCGTTGTAGTGTGTCATCGAGGAAACGGTACTACTGGGTCTCAGCCCCAACATATCCGAGTTTGTATTCCCAGACCATTGGTTCCACTCTGAGGGAGCATGATGTCCCATAGCGTTCCGGCCGAATGCGCTCTGGTACATGTGACCTGGCGCACTGGCGGGAGGAAGCACAGGGGTATTGATTGACCCCGGGGAGAGCGAGGGTGAGGGCCATTCCTGCTGGAAGTGTTGGACCGTGCTTCTTTCTACAGAAGAAGCGTAATTATAGTGGTTCCGGCCATTCGATCCTTGCGAGGTCGAGGTGAACATGCTCGACTGGTGAGCGCTCTTCGGCAACTCGTTTACGAAGCCACTGGTCGTGCCCGCCACGCCATACCGTGGATGGTCCTCTGTTAGGTTTGCGTTAGCCTCCCAGTTTCGAAGCCCTTGGGGGTGTTTGAAAGCGCACCTGACCAACTGCTTGCAAGCTCCATGCCCAGGTGATCGAGATGAGAAGGGATCGAGGAAGGATACGATGCCATTGGATTAGGAGTATGCACGGCGTGTTGCCTGCCGTTGAAGGGGTACATGAAGTTGTTTGACGGATTATAAGCTGCCAACATTGTCGAAATGGGTGAGCCTGTGGAGAAGCGGGCAGACCATGAAGCTTATATAGAGTACCTGGAGTTAATTGGCGTTCGTATACGTTCCTATGCAGAAGAAGAGATATCGAGATCCAGCTTGGATCTAGTTGGTGTCGGAAGGTGGCAAATTTGGATGTTTCCACAGTCAGAGACTCGAGTAGCGATTCGTACACGCAGCCAAACTCGTTGGTTTGGGCGGCTTATCGTGTCTGATGGAAGCCTTGAACCAGCAGTGAGTCGGCCGGGCCACCGTTTATCAATCTGAGATTTGAAGCTTAACGAGACCATCCTGTTATGGGTACCTGACGTAACATTGTTCTCCCACTTCGCGAGTAAACAACCGAGTTGAACGGACTAATTCCTCCTCGAAACATCCTCATAAGAACCCCGTTATCCAGGCAGAATGCCTTGGGGGCCGAGTTTGAATTAATTATTTTCTCAACCCTGTGCTCTACTTGTTTTTCTTTTGGAGACTGTCACTCTACTGGGGGAGTCATTCCTGTGTTCGGGGAGATGTCATAGATTAAAGGGGGGATGCGAACCGAACAACCAAACAAACAAAATGTGCATCTTGACAACAAACATCATTCAATGGAAACCCCGTGCTCGGTATCCCTGAAGATGCCGATCGGCACCCAAACCAAATCTGGTAGTCTCCGACCATATGCGTGGAGCCTCGAAGTTCGACCAAACCTCCCTTCAATCCGAATACCGCCCCTTGACTTTCGACGAAAAATACTACACACAAACCAACAACCTCTGTACGTTACGTACCCTTGTCCGATGGCCGTGAGGGCAGATTGTGCCTCTTGACTCGAATTTTTTTGTGATTACACGGGCATTCGGAAGGGCCAATCGATTTGCGTGAAATGAATTGACTCCATTCAGTTGATCGCGTTCACTTGTTTCAAATACAGCAAAATGGAATGCGCCAACGAATGTGCAAGGATTATCGTCCGGAAGATCTTGGAATTGCAAACGAGGCTGTGAGGTAGCAGTATTTACCGTGCTAACTTCAAAATGTCATGGCCCAGCGCCATGCGCCGCCTGAAGCTCACAACAGTTGCTGCCAGTCATGGTTGACGTGACATAAATGCTATCCTTGCGGTCAGTTTATGGGACACAGAAACCTGGATCTGTTCTCGGGGATGCGAGCAGTCTCAGCCATCCCAAGGCAACCAAGGTCGCCTTGGATCAGAAGCGGCCGGGTTGAAAGTGACAGCGGCGGGGACAAGCGGAGAGTCTGGTAGTATTTTCGCAATTAAAGCAACCCACAATATCCCTGTCGCACATGTACTAGTTTTGAGCAAACGATAACTAAAAAAGTATCAACTACACTGGACGAACGAGGATGATTCCTTGCTCCTTGCTCATCTGCTCAGCCAGCGAATGAACCACATGGCGATAGGGTATTTATCCTTCATTTATCAATATCCGTCATTCCATTGCACTTGATTCACTGCAACAGAATTGCTGACTGCGTATCTGCATATCCTAGTTTTCCGTCTAAGATGGTTGGTAATCATCTCTGCCCTGGGTGCTTTACAGTCCGATGTTTCACGGTCAAGCGTGAAAAAGTCCCCGAAAGACGTTGTCTGGAACATGCGAATACTTCCTCGTCGGTATTTCTCACATGCAGGATTAGCAAGAATCAAACCAATGCTTTCCTGGTGTTTAAGCAAGTTGGTTCGCGGTAATGGTCACCATAAAAACTGGTAAATGAATTTGATGAGATTAAGCTTTGGATATCTGGGAAAGAATCTTTGACCAGAAAACATGCAAGTACTAACTCTTAACCTCAGAATCAATCAGGTCTCAGGCTTGATGGGAAACCTAATCCAGATAAAACGTCACCGTGTGTTAAATTTAGACACAATGCGGGGATGGTCGGTTTCGTGTGAACCGACCGCATGACAAGTTTGATGGTGGACAATGACGCCAGTTCAGAATGTCCGCCTTCGTGGGTGTGGGCGAGCCAAGAATCTTGGTCCAATTCCTCATTAGCGTCACCTTTTACCTACACTCTCGGTGGTCGTCGATGCCGTCGGTCGTGGTCACCAACCGAGTCTTTCAGTCGTCGACGTCATTTGTCACACCAAGTTGGCACGTGTAGCAGCGAACGTAACGGGTCACGCCAAAACCCCGTCATTCGTCACCGACATGAACGTTGGCCACTAGCTTTCTAGTCAATATCTTTGCGTCAAATTCTTATTCCCAACTTTGCGAAAGCTATACCTCTCCTCAGATATGTCTCTTTTCAAGCGGTTCTTCAAGGTCGGTATAATTTTGTATAATGTTGATGTTCCTTTCTCAAGCTTATTACACAGAACAAAGGGGAAGATTTCGAGACCGTTCTTGCTACATTAGCCAGCGATATACAGAAACGCCAGATCAAGTTATCTGAGATCCGCTTACGCGAGAAGCGTTCTGCCTTGTTGGCAACCACTTATACCTTTCTCGCTTGGTTTGCCTACACAAGCCTTTGGTATTGGAATGTCTTGCCCTCTTTCTTCCAGACGGCTGCAGGAAACCACGCAGTGGTGGAAAGAATTGCTCTTGGGTTACCGGTGTTCGTTGGTCCAATTATGTACGCACGCGCCGGGTTTCTCTTGGGCCTCAGTCAAGCTGACATCTACAGAATTCTGTTTATTCGGAGGATTGTGGTAGTGTGGTATACAAGGAAGGCCAATGCAGAAGGTTTTCCCGGTTTTTACCTTTCAGTGAGCATTTATTCACGACCCTTTACAGAAAAGACCCTTCAGAGTTTGATGAGACAACGGCGTACGAAAGTGGATGAAATCAAGAAGAAGACCAACTTCGACTCGATGGTTAAGTTATTCCAGGAATATGACGAACCCTCTCCAGCCGCTACGCCCCTCAGGAGACGACCCCCACGACAGCAACTAACACCAATCACCCCCCAACGCCAGCCTGGACCCACTCTGACTTCTCAAGCCAATACCCCGGTCCCAGCAGCATTCCAGGCTCAACTAACCCGTACGTTCCAATTTCATTTGTTCAAAGTGTCCGTTGATTCACATTCCAATAAGCTGTATCAAGTCCCTTCCCTATGGCCCCTCCCAAAAAGAAATGGTATGATAAAGTGGCAGACGCCATCCTTGGAGATGATGATCGTGAGGTTGGCTCGCCGAGCTCGCGATACGCATTAATCTGCGAGAGATGTTTCACTCATAACGGCCTAGTCAGAGAGTCCATGTGGGAAGATGCCCGTAAGTCATGATTTTCCACCAGGTTCTCCATGCTGACTCTGCAACTCGAATGCAGAATTTGTTTGTCGTAACTCGGGCTGCAATCATTTTAACCGCTCTATCCGTTCCAAACGCCAGGTACCAAGCGCTAATTCCTCCCCTCCGCCCACTACGTCACCGCTGCCCAATCGCGTAAACCGAAACTCGCCCTCAGCGACACCGGTCTCCCAACAACGTCGAGAGTGGTCGGCGGCCCTAAGTTGACTCTGTTCCCTGGTTGACTCTGTTTCTCTGGTTGGTTATATCGAGGATCATCAGTTCACCAGCTATCGGTAAATCCTTTCAACTACATCCAAGAGGAGTGACCTTTTAGTCCCGCATAGACGCAGACCCAGGCACGATTAACCCGGACAAGTCCCTCACCCCTAACCCCATATGTCCAGTGGGGTCAGATTGGTCAAACCCGAGCCGAGTCACAAGTCCCACCTTCCATCATCAAGAAGAACATTGACACATCTTGTCCATTGCCACTGCAAAGTTTGTTCACAATAGTCTTATTGCTGGATTAAAGCTAGAGGAAAAGGAGTCAGTTGACTTCTTTTGTGAGTTCTGTGCATATGTGAAAGCTACTCAGCTCCTGATTATGAAGAAACAGAAAGGGGAAAGAGCAGAGGGGCTAGGTAATAAGATGCATTCTAATGTATGGGGACCTGCTTGGACAAAAATAAAGAGAGACCACTGCTACTACATGACATTTACTAATGACTACTCTCAATGGACCTATATTGAGTTCCTCACTCACAAGTCCCAGGTATTCACTGCCTACAAGTATTTTGAGGCATGGTATGAAATACAGTTCAAAGCCCAGATTAAAACCTTATATTTAGATTGGAGAGGTGAATACACAGCAAAGAAGTTCCAAGAGTATCTCAAATTATATGGAACAGAATCAAAATTTATGGTCTATGACACCCTGTAGTACAATGGCATAGCTGAGCATCAAAATTGGACCATAATAGAGCAAATATATGCTCTATTCCATGTCTACTGCCTTTCCAAGAATTTATGGGCTGAAGTAGCTGCTTATGTTGTTTGGTTGACAAACTGGACAAAAACAAAGGCAGTCAAGGGCAAGACACCTTTTGAAGCATTATATGGGAAGCAGCTGTACTTGAAGGAAGTGTGGGAGTGGGGTGAGAAGATATGGATACATTAGGAAGGAAGGGATAAGTTAGATGGGCAAGAGAAGAAGAAACAATGGATTGGATATGATTGGAAAAGTAATGGCTCACATATTTGATACCCAGATTTGGATGCTATTAGAATCAAATGAAACTTCTGCTTTACTGGCAATAGTTATTCCAATCTCAAGGGGAAGCAGTACATATTAGCAAACAAAATTCAAAATGATCCCCCACTTGCCATTGATAAAGATCCCAACCATCCATCTACACCCCTCAGAACAATTCCCGTCACCGACATGAACGTTGGCCACTAGCTTTCTAGTCACAACCACTTATACCTTTTCTCGCTTGGTTTGCCTACACAAGCCTTTGGTATTGGAATGTCTTGCCCTCTTTCTTCCAGACGGCTGCAGGAAACCACGCAGTGGTGGAAAGAATTGCTCTTGGGTTACCGGTGTTCGTTGGTCCAATTATGTACGCACGCGCCGGGTTTCTCTTGGGCCTCAGTCAAGCTGACATCTACAGAATTCTGTTTATTCGGAGGATTGTGGTAGTGTGGTATACAAGGAAGGCCAATGCAGAAGGTTTTCCCGGTTTTTACCTTTCAGTGAGCATTTATTCACGACCTTTTACAGAAAAGACCCTCCAGAGTTTGATGAGACAACGGCGTACGAAAGTGGATGAAATCAAGAAGAAGACCAACTTCGACTCGATGGTTAAGTTATTCCAGGAATATGACGAACCCTCTCCAGCCGCTACGCCCCTCAGGAGACGACCCCCACGACAGCAACTAACACCAATCACCCCCCAACGCCAGCCTGGACCCACTCTGACTTCTCAAGCCAATACCCCGGTCCCAGCAGCATTCCAGGCTCAACTAACCCGTACGTTCCAATTTCATTTGTTCAAAGTGTCCGTTGATTCACATTCCAATAAGCTGTATCAAGTCCCTTCCCTATGGCCCCTCCCAAAAAGAAATGGTATGATAAAGTGGCAGACGCCATCCTCGGAGATGATGATCGTGAGGTTGGCTCGCCGAGCTCGCGATACGCATTAATCTGCGAGAGATGTTTCACTCATAACGGTCTAGTCAGAGAGTCCATGTGGGAAGATGCCCGTAAGTCATGATTTTCCACCAGGTTCTCCATGCTGACTCTGCAACTCGAATGCAGAATTTGTTTGTCGTAACTCGGGCTGCAATCATTTTAACCGCTCTATCCGTTCCAAACGCCAGGTACCAAGCGCTAATTCCTCCCCTCCGCTCACTACGTCACCGCTGCCCAATCGCGTAAACCGAAACTCGCCCTCAGCGACACCGTCTCCCCAACAACGTCCATCACCACTTAACGAACCTAGACCTGATAACTCAGATGCTGATGTACCTACTGTCGATTCCATAGATGCTGGCACGATGGAAGTGGATTCCTAGGACTCATTCGACGTCTGTTTCACAGTATGGCAGCTGCAGAATCAGATTATCATTTCCCTTTCATATAGCCGACTGTCAAAGACACCGCTCGTACCTCGCGGTTCAGTCATTAGACGAAGTTGCCCGTGCGCTCCTAGCCGAGAGTTGGTCGGCGGCCCTAAGTTGACTCTGTTCCCTGGTTGACTCTGTTCTCTGGTTGGTTATATCGAGATCATCAGTTCCCAGCTATCGGTAAATCCTTTCAACTACATCCAAGAGGAGTGACCTTTTAGTCCCGCATAGACTCAGACCCAGGCACGATTAACCCGGACAAGTCCCTCACCCCTAACCCCATATGTCCAGTGGGGTCAGATTGGTCAACCCGAGTCACAAGTCCCACCTTCCATCATCAAGAAGACATTCGCTGCGGCCCGCTAGCCGTTCATTAGAGATCTTAGCACACCGCCAGGAAGGCGACTTCCACTAATAAGTATGAGATATGATTTCTCTTTTTAATTTACCCGTGTGCCAAGAACCCTGTCTTGTGTGGTTCTCAGGATATTGGGGGACTGGAGATTCAAAATTGCAACCACTCACGCAGCTTGAATGAGCAACACGGGCCCCGTCTGGCTTGAAACACTAATCACGTCTCCTGGAGAACCGTCGACGGCGGAGCCGCGTACCAATGTTAGTCCCCTTCATCAGTCAAATATGGATCTACAATTAGTATAGCCATCCGCGCCAATACTTAGAACGAATATTTACGTAAGTCGAACATCTGCCCAACCGTGACATCGACCAATTCGAAAAACCAGTATTAGTTTCGTCTATAAATGTGGAAACGATGATGAATTGAACGCTGAATGGATCGCAACGACCTGTCGAAGTGCCATCGTTGCCACAATCCTTCAACGACTGGCAATGCAGCGTGAACGCCTCCATTATCGCGTATCTGTCAGAGAAACTGCCTGCACCGGATAATGTGACTTTGGACAGGTGTACTCTACCACGCGATCTAAAAGCATTTCGTGTCCAACCCCACCTCAAATGCTCTGATTCAGCCACACTTATAACCACGATAGCGTCGACATTGATTATCATTGTAAACTGTCAAAGGTTACACAACGCCGATGCAGGTAACGCGGGTGTACGTAACGCCAAGGAGATTGGTTAGTTTGTTGGGATTGTGTTACGAATATGGGGTTCCGCTCACTGTGCTATCGCAGGCATTTGGCACGTCCCAGATCTGAGGCCTGAGGCGGTGTCGGACATATGCGGGTGTTAGATTGTTGGTATTTACCGACAGTGGTTCATGATACCATCACGAACTCAAATATACTCACAGCACTGTTGATGTGACCTCAGGCTTTCCCCGCTTTCCTGAAGCCGAATGACCAATTTAGACCACTCGACCTTTTGAGAATATTTCTGCTACTTGTTTAGGCAGGCAGGAAATTATCTATTGTTGGGCGCTATTAGGGGTCGCATGCTACGGATCCCATGTCTGTTGAGTGGAAATTAACACAAGGTCCACTCTATCATGACTACGGCTAAGGTTATGTCGTCGTAGCGAGGTGACAAGCACATTGATGTGTTCAATGAAATAGGGCTGTAGTTGGCACCTCCGAAGGCCTTTACACATAACACCTCCGAGACGGGAGGTGGTTGGAGTTTCGCAACTATTGATGAACCAGAGGGGAACCACATTGCGTTCTACCCGTGAGCGTGTGGCCTGGGTAGGTGTGACCAGGGTTGCATTCCACTCCCAGGTCACCTGCATCGTGTTCTTGACAGTTTGACAACGCGCGAAGCGTTTAAAGTGTTATTTTTACATCTCATGTGGGCGCGTGGGTTCGAATGTGTCCGTTTTAATCGTATATGAGAATCCGGTGGTCGATTGCCTCCCAGGGGAAGTCCACTGAAAACCGATAGGCGCGTTGGGTGATCGGACGACCTTGAACATCATTAACGTGGAATTCTAGGAAGCCGGTCGGCCTATGGTCGGGACGCTATGGGGAACTGTGGTGGAAGTGTCGCGTGACCGCTTCAGTTCTCTACTTTGAATTGGGACAAGTCAATTGTATCCTTGGTTGACACCGCTAGGCGAGAGTCGGCGCATACCCGGGTCACTTAAATCATGGTAGCTTTGAGATTTTACGCTATAAGGCGGGATGGCTTCAAGTACTGGTGGAGAAACGGAATGATAAATTCATTCACCAAAGTCAAGGGGCTCGGCATAATGATCCGCCACAGGCAGATACCAGGATCAGTTGACGATGTGAGTGCGCAAATCCCGACAATTGAGCGAGTGGTGCGATTAGAGCACACTTATGTAGACTAATCAAGGCAAATTCGGGTTCCAACCGAGAGTCTCCATATAATCTAATCACAATCTATCAACCGTAGATGTGTCGGAGCTCGTTCTTAAAGCGCCAGGTGTGCAGGAGTGACGGCTAGTTAGTTCAGCTGGATAGCTGGATGATTAATTGATGTTCCGGTCTTCCAATATGCTAGACCAACCCTACCTGGGGCGGTGTCCTCAACTACTCCGTTTTGGGAAAGATGTGTGGATCAAACGAAAACATACTTTCGCAAGGACTTATGCAGGTTCGTGCGGTCATCTCATGCTTACACTTGCTATTTATACACGTTTCTCTATGATTTCATTTGGCCTTCCTGAAGCTATTACGGTGATTTGGAGAGTGTCTCCGCAAGCGGTTAAGGGTGCGTGACTCCTTACTTGCCGGGGCACACGGATGTGGTGAATTTCTTTATAAGTGAAAGGATGTGTCTCAGCGGTTCCATTTACCGTTGACAGTCAGGTCGTTTTTGGAAATTCCTCAGCATGGCCCATACCGACCCCATAGCTCATGTCACTTTGGGAATGATGAAGCATTTGTGAACAGGGCATATTCGGTCAACTCTTGGACTGTTTGACAGGTGAGGCCCCAACGCAATGTAACTGTGAAACACAAACCAAAGGGGGGTCGACCTGTCCTTGTCCAGACAGTACCTATGTGAAGACCCTTGTCACAGCAATTGTGGCCGACCTAATTATCGGGCATAAGCTACGGAGTAACGGATAAGACATTCTTATTCCTGGCAACGAGGCGGAGTCTCGACTTTCCGGGCCCACTTCCACGGGGTCCGGAGAGAGGCACCATAAAGATGAGACTAAGTAGCAGACGGATAGAAAAAATCCATGTTATTCAGGCCCCGTGAGAGAGTGAGCGAACGTAGGAGAATGAGCGGGAATCGTCGCCAAGCCAATGGAACCGGTGAAGCGCCTTCCGCAGGCCACAAAGGAGGAATGTAAGCTGTTTATGACTCAGGTAGATCTCTCTGATGATGGAGGAGCGGTAAATCTCCGTAAGCTCCAATGCAACAACAACAACAACAACAACGCCGTGACAATGAAAGGAAGCAGTTGAACTGGTTTGCCCAAGCCCTTCAGCCGAACAAACGGCGCCGGTTTATTCTTCGATATATTCTAAGGTTATCCTACGGTTGCATCACTAGCGAGGATCACCGAGAAGCGGGCGGTATTTATGGTACTTACTGAGCATCAACTCGTGATTGCCCTATCGGAAGGGGCATGGGTATTTGATGGGAATTTCTTGAATCACATATGCCAAAAGGCTGATGAAATTAACTCCAGACCTGCTCATAATGTACAGATAGCACACAGGTACCTGTCAGATCCATGTTTCGAACTACAAGGATCGCAAAGGCGCAAGCGCCACAAAGCTAAAGATTAAGGGGACCAACGATCCGTCTTGGCCAGCGCAGAGGCGGTTGAATTGATCTTGAGGGTCGATAAGATGAGACAATGTCAGAATGCGCAGCAAGTTGATTGATGCTCCCATCCTCGAGGCTTGCTGCTCGGAAGGTTGTTACCGACCGAGTCAGAATTGTCTCGATGTCATACTAGTGAGTATGTAAGTGCGTAGCACTGCCTCTGGAGTCAGACGGTGGCTTCGAGCCGGTAAGAATTGATGCATGATGATCGGCGTGGTACAATTCAGTGTTACGTGCTGATGGCTCTGAACCCGAGCGCCGGGTGGGGTTAAGCGTGCTTGAGCGACGGACGAACTAACGCAGACGGAGTCTCCCTGACTGGATAGTGAGATAACCAAGTATCAAGTTTTGGTAATAGAAGATGCTGGGGTGTTAGGAGCCTTGAGTGTTGCAAGTCTCGCAGCAGAAATAAGAAAAGGAACAATGGTCCCGACTATCCGAGTGTTGTTCCTTCGGAACAGAGTATGGACACTCTCAGTTTGTAGCTATAGCCAGATGATAGGAGACCATTGAGCTGGCATGGTGGGCGCTTGGGACTCGCCTCCACCAGACTTCGGATCCACAAGGAATGGTAAGTACCCAAGGAAACCAAGAACCGATGGTCCAGGAAAGGACGGCAGACAGGACGTAGGATATCCTTCGGCTCATTGACACCTCGTCATGTTTGACAGGATGTGTCTGCAGGCAACGTTGGATATGCCACTCTTGCTGTATTTGCGAGTCAATTTCCGAACTGTGGGTAAAATTTCCAACTGGGAGGAACTTGAAGTTGGGCCGCAGAGTTTATTGTGTTCTCGGGTGAAAGTTTCGTGGGCTGGTGCCCCACATGTCGTGGTATACTGGGCGGTAAGTCAGACAGCATCGTGGGGACGCATGCGGGGGGGATAAGTGGATTGGGAAATGTTGAGGGCTTGGTAGGGGCTATTCAGCCACTGACGCATAGAAACGGCTCTAGAGAATGTTTCCCGGTGTGGAATGTCATTATGGCGGATTGTACATAGCGACCTACGATAACTGAAGTTGAAGTTATGATAACAAGGCATCTCCACTTGCGGCTCTGACTTTCCGTTCTCGCCTTTTTGCCCGCGACTTTGCCGACTTGGACAGTTTGCGCATCTTCGGAGGCTGGTAGCTAATAAAGTATGTCAATCCTGAACATAAGGAACGATCCAAAGACATACGTGGCAGATCGTTCAAGCTCTGGAATCTTCTCCAAAGAGAGGGTTATGCGAAGATAGGGTGTTTGTTTGAGCTTGACGCTACGAATGTTAAGCCGCCGACAAGAGAAATTATTGAAGAGATATACTGATTCTTGCCTTCCAAGGCATACATTATCTGTTCCGCGCGGTTTTCCGCGACGCTTTCGCTTTTTTCGTAGCCAAGATCTTCAAGAGTACCCAATTGATTGTATTGGTGAAGTCCAACAAGGCGGGGAGAGTGCTTTTCATGAAGTACTCTGATATATTCGCGCTTGATGATTTCAACAACCGCGATTAGGCGCGGAATGACTAAAGTTGCACTCTTCAGATCGCCTGTTGTTTGGCCTGGCGGGTCGCGAGGGAGTGTATGAAGTACAAGCGACCGAGAGTCGAATTTCTGTGGAGGATGAACACACGAAAAGATCCACAGTAATACTCCTACCTCGAAAAAGTCTAGCGCGAACGTGACGTAGGATTTTATTTTGCCGCTTGGTGTGATTCGAACTTGTTTTGGTCCAGCGTCGTCATCGTCGTCCATGTTCAAACGTTCAAGTCGAGCTGTGACCTGTGCGTGACGGGTTGCCTGAACGAAGAACCAGGATTTGTAAGTACAGCTCTGAAGACCTTTACTATCCTTCGAATCGCTTGTGGCTTAGATGACTGCCTGTGATTTGGACCAGTACTGATATATATGTATTGGAGGACGCGAATGATTGACAATTCTTGTCCCAACTCGTTTTTCACTGTGTGGAGGTTCGATGAGGGGAGGACCCAATGTTTGGTTCGATGGCTCGGACAAACAATGACGCCGTCACAACACCACCAACATTTGTCCTCCGTTCTTTTTTTTTTTGTTCTGTAACCTGTTCACCATGATTCTTATTCATTGGCTCCTGGGTCTCTCCTCGCATTTGTCCATTGTTTGTTTGCCTTGTCTCTTCTACCAATCGGATAACCTGCAGTTGGAACTCCGACCCCCGTTTAGCTTTGAGTGAGATAAGGCCTTCCATTCCGTCTTACGTCTGGGACAAGTATGTGCAATTTAGAATTCAGTTAAGTCTTTCTGGAAAAGTTCATTTACCTCGGCATCTGACTCCATATAGTAGCACATCACAACGTGTCAAACATGCGTCACCGGCGCCTCATGTTTCGTTTTGCGATATTCCTGTCTTGTCTCCTGACGAGAAAAGGTGTCTGAACAGCGTGCAACGAGGTGTTTTACGTCCTTGCGGTCAGCGCACTGCACCAAACACATCTTGCGGGTGATTGACCGACTCAGTCAGGAAACCTGCAACGTGTTTGCCTTGTGCAATGAGGGTGTGATAATCGCGACCCTCCACATCACGAAATGCGGAGGCTCATTAGTCCTGTTTGTGCCCTGCCTCGATGCAGCCGCCTGGCACAACATTGATAATACGACAGCCTTTTAGTACTCCGCCCCTCAAGATCCACCTCTCCTCCTTGACCCCAACGCCATCGGCGCGAAGTTAACTCTACAAACCTAACCAACAATCATCATCCACTCTTTCCAACATGAGCAACGGTAGTCCAAAGCCCAAGTGGGCCGGTCGCTTGAACAGTGCCATGCGGAGAAGCTCTACTATGCTTTCTTTCAACCGTAACTCGGGTTCACGCCCATCCTCTCGCCCATCGTCCGTCCACGAACGTGATTCCTCCGACAGTGCTTCCATCACCAAACAGAAAGTGGATACTACATCCTCCACGTTGTCTCCTCCCGCTGTCCCGACCCACGTCGTACCCAGTCCTATCAGTGAATCACCTGTGAGAGAGGCGGCAGCGGCAGCGGAGCCTCCTGGGCCTTCCCCTCTTTTTCACGAGGCTCGTACAGCCAGCCCTGAACCGATGGATGCAACAAGCCCGGTTGGATATGTCCCTCCTCCACTCGTGGACAGCTCCATTGGCAATCCTGGTGCATTCACGGATCAGGAGGACGAAGAACTCCCTCACCCTGTGGTAGTCTCTGATCCTTACATGCCCCCTAGGCCGGATTCCGTCAAAGGCGCACCGTCGACACGTGCACCTTCGCTTCGCGATGTCCCCGTCCCCGTTCCCGCTCCCGTTCCCGCTCCCGTTCCCCGGTCGAAGGTGGAACCGCTCTCTGGGAAAGAGCACACTACCGAACCCGAAGCCTCGACATCTCGCGATACCGCACCTCCTGTCCCGCAAGATGCCCCTTCCCAGGACGCACCCTCAATCAAGGACGCGCCTGTTACTCACGACGTACCTTCATTCAGGGATGTTCCTATCTCCATTCCAGAACCCGAGCCAGCACCTGCCCGTTTCCCAACGCCCCCCTTTGCTAAACCCGCTGGTATTGCGACGTCCAACTTTGATCCTCCTGCCCAGCAAGACAACCGCCCAGCGCCTCCTTTCAGCTCTCTTGGGAATGGCGTTCCACAGGAGGCTGTTGCGGAACCCAAGCCATTCCCTACCCCAGTGATCCCAGTGCCGCCTATTCCGTTCGACATCACCGGTATCCACCCTGTCGACATCACCGGTATCCACCTATGCCAGTTCCTTCCCACCAGAGAGACTCCGATTCTGTTCCAAGTAAACCTACACCATTGAATGGCCCCGTGTTCCGCGCTATGCCCGTTTACGAGTTAAATTCTGGCACGGAAATTTGGGAAGAGGCTGGCACATCCGTTTGCTGTACTAAATTGGGCGTTGTATGCCTTACAAACCATACTTGGCGATAGTATTCTGGTGCGTGAGTCTATCAGGATGCCATCCAGCCCTGCTTATTGCTCCAAAGGTATGGAGGTGTTACATGCTTTGTGATAAGAAGTGGTGGACAATAGTTCCTGGAGTACTATTGATTTCTTTTAACGTCGGTGAGCTCTTGCCGAAGCTTAATCCTCGAATTTGGGCTAATGATTTCTGTTAGTCAATTGGATCATCGTCACACGCGCTCTCACGCTTTCTGTCGGTGCCGAATTCATCATCTTGACCAGACCATGGTTATCTTCCTGGATTATTACCACCGCGGTTGTGCAGTTATGCTATTCCGGTGAGTCAAACTCTGCCTCGATGGGCTCAGGACTCACGTGCCTTCTTCCTAGTTGCAATCGTCGCGCAGATGTGGCGAAAATTCAAACAGGGATCGCGAGCTGTCATAACAATTATAGTAGAGAGTTGCGCCATTTATACGCTCTTCGCAACCGCCCTCCTCATCGCATATGAGGAAGCGTCTGACCTGGATTGGATCCTTCTCGATGTTATCACCCCGCTCGTTGTAAGCATCATCATTGATGGCAGGTACCATATTAACCAGCCGCTACAGGGCGTTTCCTTCTGCCTTATTATTATCCAGATCCACATTCATTTCCAGAGGGAAGATTCCACAAACGGCCTGACTAGTGACTGGTCTCCGCGAAATAGATCCACAGGCATAGCAATCTCAAGCTTCCACGGGAGTGAGCCTGATGTGGTGGCTGTGGTCATACCAGACCCCAAGTCTCTTGGAAAACCGAGTTTGCAATCCCTTCGTGACGTTCAAGTATGAGCAAGGAGTTTAAACATTGGGTATTTATTTGGGTCTCGTTGTAGAACAGCGAGGGTCTCTGTGAGACGGGGTTTCGTCTGTTATTTATCAACATCGTGTAAATCAGTTTCGTAATTTTCGATATTTCCCTGGTCGTCGGAACCGCATCTTATTGAGGAAGGAGCAATCTGTGGGTTGGTCCCAGGTGTTAAGGACAGTTCGACCAAGTTACTTGACATTCCTGCTGCAATTGCGTTAACCTGGCGCTGAAGCACTAGAACCATCTACTTACAAGCCTTGCTCATGAACTATCTCGCTCCCAGTTGAGCGCACTGTCAAATATCCACTGAGCGCCGCCGCTTGGAATGACAAGGATCCCATCAATTACCAAGGAGGGTGCTGAAGGATCAAATGGCTAGCTTGTAAATGGCCCCACCCACCTCTGACAGGGTACATTCAGCGACACCGGGAACAACATTAAGCGAGCTTGCTCAGCGACTAAAGACGGAATAGCTGATGCGCCAGGTACGTGTTGACCACACCTGAGTCCACTGTCATTGCACAGTAACACTTCATAGCTTCAACAATGGCAGACAGTAATCATGACTTCACTGCAAGCGGACCAGGTTGGGAGCTTCAGGAGTAAAATGCCCAGCCAGTCTTCCATGGGTTACTAACCTATAATATGCATTTACCTAGAGTCGCCCAACCACATACGGATGTATCCCGCATCCAGTTACCGCCACAAGTGATCTGAGAGATCTTCCAGGACTCGAGGATCTATTTTGGAAGGACGCGATGTGTTTCGGTATGCTCAGGAACAGTGCCATGCATAAACAGCTTAATTCCAGCTGGCTATAATGCTTAAACCTGGATCTGGTAGGACTAGGCATACTCTCCTCATGACTGGTATCGGCCTGTGTCTCGCCAGTCTTCTTGGCCTTCTCATCGAAAGCATCATTTACGGTGAGATGGATTCGAAGTCATCGTTTGAGTTCATCGTTCATCCACCCACTATTAGGCCTCTTCTTGCTCCTTTACTTGGCCAACTTGATAGTCGCCAGTGAAGAGAAGGCGGTCCCTGTTTCTCAACAGCGGATGTTTCGTGTATCGACTTTAATGCTATTCCTTGCAACCACGGTACTGGCCGGATTCCGTCAAAGGCGCACCGTCGACACGTGCACCTTCGCTTCGCGATGTCCCCGTCCCCGTTCCCGCTCCCGTTCCCGCTCCCGTTCCCCGGTCGAAGGTGGAACCGCTCTCTGGGAAAGAGCACACTACCGAACCCGAAGCCTCGACATCTCGCGATACCGCACCTCCTGTCCCGCAAGATGCCCCTTCCCAGGACGCACCCTCAATCAAGGACGCGCCTGTTACTCACGACGTACCTTCATTCAGGGATGTTCCTATCTCCATTCCAGAACCCGAGCCAGCACCTGCCCGTTTCCCAACGCCCCCCTTTGCTAAACCCGCTGGTATTGCGACGTCCAACTTTGATCCTCCTGCCCAGCAAGACAACCGCCCAGCGCCTCCTTTCAGCTCTCTTGGGAATGGCGTTCCACAGGAGGCTGTTGCGGAACCCAAGCCATTCCCTACCCCAGTGATCCCAGTGCCGCCTATTCCGTTCGACATCACCGGTATCCACCCTATGCCAGTTCCTTCCCACCAGAGAGACTCCGATTCTGTTCCAAGTAAACCTACACCATTGAATGGCCCCGTGTTCCGCGCTATGCCCGTTTACGAGTTTAATTCTGGCACGGAAATTTGGGGAGGGGATCCACATTCGTATGATCCACCCAAGGGTAATGGGAGCATTAAGCATGATAATCCTAGTGTCAAGTAAGTTTCAACAGTATCTCCTTCGACACACAGCTGAAATTGCTCCCTAGGGACGATAAATTTAATCCGTTCTCTGACCCAGTTGCGCCGCGGATCACCGTATCGGATTCCAACACCCTAGAAATGCCAAGGTAAGTCGAGTTGCGTTTATTTAGGCGGGATTCACTTAACTGGCTCAGGCCTCATGTTTCTGGTCCTCAACCTGCTCCTCCAGCGGAGAACCATGATGAAGTACATGGTGTTACTATGCCGTTGCCACCTCTTCACCAAGTTATACCCGGAAGGTGAACTCGTTCTCAACGGCCCCGAATTAAATTTAAAAAAATTATCTAGACACCCACACAAGGTCTCATCCAACAACAGCCTGGATGATCGTAATGATACTGAGTACATAACTTCCGTCCTGAAATGCATCCGCTTAAACCTCCACATCCTTTAGCGAAACGCGGCCCCTCCTTGGCAAATCCAAAGGACCGTCCTACCTCCAACCCCCAACAACAGCGAATGGCACACGTGTCAACGTAAGCCCTATGAACGGTAGTTCTGGCTCCTGGAATCCGCATCCGCTCGCAGCTGTTCCAAAACTGCATGATCTTGGTTGGATTGAGTACCACCTCCCGGACGGCACGTTCTACTACGTTCACCCCACGCGCCGTGTGACAACGGACGTCAATTTACGCACTGAGAAAATGTTGAACTCGGTTACCGCATATCTTGAGAACGCTAAGGAAAGCGCACCTTCCGGGTGTGAGTTATGGTTGAGGGACGCTGGAAGCTCGAAGAAGGGCTTCACCCCCTCAAAGAGCTGGGTCAATCACCAGACGAGGTCCGTTCTTGTGGAAGACAGACAAACGGGAGGGAAAAAGAAACGGGTTGAAGAAGATCGTGAGCTCTTCAGCTACGGTGGAATCTGCGCCCACGCTGACATATTCTCTCCCCCCGCAGAGCTGGACATGGAATACCGATATTGGTCTTTCATGGAAGGTCACCCGGCTCATACGACCCTTCCTCTGAATGCTAAGACAGAGGCATTCGAGGCCCTCAGCTGGGCTTGGACCGGTATGTTCCTTGGAAAACTTTCATGAGCCACTTCTGACAATATGTTGAGACCGCCTGCTGCCATCCAACCAAGTTGTTCCTGCTCCATTCAGTCAAGAAGAGTGTCAAGAATTAAATAATCTACTTCGCTCCTTCACTACCGATCAGGATGGTATTCAAACTCGTTTAGTCGCTAGGATTCTTCTCCGCGTCGGTGAGTCCAGTGGTCATTCGTCACGCGCCTACCTTACATTTTCCCAAGCTATCTGGCGTCAAGCGTTCTTCCGCCCCAATAAACCATTACCTAAAGATGTTGTCTGTAGCGCCCATCCGACAGTCCGCCGCCGCCGCCCCGTCCGTGCCTTCTTTGACATCCTCGTCTCTATCGTCTGTCTTGGAATTCCATACATCTTCTTTGAACGTCACGCCCAACACCGGATCGACGAAGAATCCAATTTCCGTACCGCTGGGCCGATGTTCCTTATCGGCGCCTGCACATGCCTTGTGGTGCGCAACAATTGCCTTACCTTTTGATATGTGCCCTCAATTTACTCTTTCTTGTAGGCGGCGATCGTGTTAAGTGCTTCGGTGACATTCCTCTCTTTGCCAGGCGTGGACTCTCTTGCTCGGATTCCGGGTCTTGTGGCAACCCTCTTTGCCTCATTCTCCATGGCAGCCACATTGGTTGCTATCTTCAAATACAAAGCTGATATGGTGAGAAGTGCACCGCAGATTAGTGAGGGGGTTATGTGGATCTCGGTGTGTCGTCTTAACATCTTGTCAAATTGCATTTGGTTGACCATTGCGCGTACAGAAACGTTCCTTTATCTTCTCCCTCCCTATGGTCTTCCTCGCCTACGCTATCATTGGATTCGTTACCGCTATCGTGCTATACTCGATTAGGGGTGCTGCCCTTACAGACCCAGTGTTTGCACAGAATAACGTAGGTCCCTTCATGCGATGGACGACAGTTGGTGCAGTTGGAGCTTTGGCTGGCGCTTTGACGATGTCAGCTCTGCTTTTCAAGCGCTGACCAACTCGTTTGGCCGTAGTTCCGTTCCTCTGTTTCTGTCGCTTATACTTGTAACTTCGCCACGTCTACTTTACTTTTCTGACGTCCCCCATTATGGTGCCCATTTTGTATTTATACCTACTTTTGTCATCAATAGCACGACTTGACGGTATCAGCAACGTGGTTAATATCTTTGATTCGTTTCACCGATTTGGAGTCACAAAAGTGCACAAGGGGGCATGCAATCATCAAAAGTTTGTGAGTAAAGGAGGCAGAATAGGGCATAACGCGATCTTTGGTGATTGCGGCGTTCAAAAATTTAAATTGTCGGAGGCCCGTAACTTTTAAACTATTACGAGGTAGTCGAAGCCTCATCCTTGAAGCCCTGGCGTTCGCCGCTGCCGATGGCATTAAGCTCGACCTCTCGCCTATCAAGCCCACGGAACCTGGGAAAGGTGGTGTAAGGTCGCGGATAAGGCCGAGAAAGGTAAGACTCACACAATGAAGAAGACGGTGCCAGTCACCCACGCGGTGACAGCGAAGGAACCAAAGAGCCAGGCGAATTTGGGTTCGACATTGACACTGGTCAGAGCGAAGTTCAACGCCGAGCTAAGAGCGACTTGGAATTGGGAGAAGGCCATGACGACGGATTTCATGCGCTTGGGTGCCTGGGGTCGCGGTCAATAAGTTAGGGCAAATTGTGAAAAAGACAGGGATCTCCTACTTTGGTGAAAGCATACTCAAGGGAGGTGACTGATGCAAAAATTTCTGCCATGCCAACAAGGATATATGGTCCAGAGACGACCCACACGTTGATGTTAGCAGGAAGGGGATTTTCGGTAACCGGATCAAGGCACTCCGAGGGCTCATTATCGTGACAAGGGGACATCTTGAAGAGATAGTGCTGGAGCGCAGCAGCGTAAACCATGGCTTGCGACCTCACATCAGTAACAATAACGAAAAGGTAAAGAAACAGCACCCACCAAGACCTGCGACGAGGAAACCAGCGTAAATGCGTTTAATGGGCGAGAAATTGATACCCCTCCTACGGAGGAACGGGTAGATGATAAAGTCGAAAATGGGGATCATGATAATGATCGAGATAGGGTTCAGGTTCTGGATGAGATCATTGGGGGTGCCGTTGAGAGTCATAGCAGCAGCCATAGTACCAAGGTTTCCGTCAATCTGGGAGTAGCCTGAGGGATTCTCAATGAAGTAATTGAGAAGGATAGAGAACAGCAACCTACAGAGCCAGAAAACAGGGAAGAACAGGAAAACGCTACAAGCGTTGAGGGTGCGCGCAACCTCGCCAACGAACTCATCATCCCAGGTAATCTTGGCTGGTACCTTGCCTTGTTCATACGAAGCTATGCGGTTGAGTTAAGTTCTTGATATCCCCCACCGCGTCGTGCAACTTACAAGGCTTAGCGGGATCCCAGAAATCCGCAGCGCGGATGTTCCTGATGGTCTTGATGGGGTTGAGAGACCATCGGGGTCCCAGAGCAAATCTGATGACGCGGAGAGTCTGTTCGACATATTAGCCAAAAATGCGGGACGAAAGTGTGAGTCAACCTCAAGGAGAATGGAACCCCGCGGAGGAGTAACGACGTAATTTTTCCTTCCAATGATCAAAACAAAAGGAACCAGAACGAAAATGCCAGTGGGCACCAGGTATGCCGCCCAGTATCCATTATCGCGAGCAAGAAAGGATGCAGAGATGGCACCACAAGCACCCAGATTGATAGCAGCATAGAACCCTATGAAAAGTCAGAGTACGCTCCAAAGTTTTGATGAGTAGACATACAAAGATAGATGCTTTGAACGGTCACAGCAGGCGACCTAATAACGATCTCTCCCGAGGGGAGGGTCTCCTTACGAAGTTTGCCAGTGTATTGTTCGGCAATCATGGGCGAGACGTTAGCCTTAATTCCCCTGAAATGATTTGGTAATTCTATTGAGATGAGGATTGGAAGCAACTCACCCAGCACCGAGGCCCATGATTGCAATGGATAAAGCGAGGAGACCGAGAGCGGCATTGGGTTTTTCGATGGACGAAGGAGTAGCAGAACCAACAAGAATAATATGACCAGACCTAATCAAGGTAAGTTTAAAATAGAGAATAAACAGTCAACAGACACCTACAAACAAATAACGGAGAAGATTAAGATTGTCTTGTAGCGACCCCACAAGGTATCAGCGAGGATACCGCCAATCCAGGGGGTGATATAGACCCAGAAGGTGTTGAACTAGAAATGAATTAGACTTGGCCTATCCGTCACGTACTGGAATATCTCACGGTCCCTGTTAGGCATCAGGGGGCGACCGAGTGTGAAGGTTGGGGTATGCTTACTGATGGCGAACGATTTTTGAACACCCTGACCGAGAGCACCAGCAACACCAACTAGACGGTTGGCGGCAGTAACTGCACCGGTAGTCGAACCAGGAGGAAGAGGTGCACGAATGTAATTGTTGAATACATTCGTAGTACCATAATATGTCCATCTAAGAAAAATGATGTCAATACCGAAGTGCAAAGCACTCCGACGTGAACGACGCACCTCTCCGCGAACTCGACGATGACGACCAACCAAGCGCTTAGTGGAAGACGATCAGCAACGTGTCTGTAGGTATCCAAATCCTTTTGTGTGACTCCTTCGGACCCTGCGATGAAGCTGTCGCCGTCTTCATTGTACTGGACCTTTTCATCATCGATACTAGAAATGCGGCCGATCTGTGCCTCAGACTTCTTTTCCTCATGAGTGGCCATCGCCTGCGTAGTGAGGGATCTGCGAAACCTGAAGAACGCCACAAACAGGGGGATTATATATTCTATGAATTCCATGGCTGGATGGAGAAGCATGGCGGGTTTGAAGGCCCCTCTAGACAAGCATCCACATGGATAGAATTCCTTGGCAATTCTCAATTGCTACCAATTGAGTAGGAATGCCCTAAGACTAATTGACCCATGTGAGGTATGGAGCATAACCGGGCGTTATTAAGCCGGCTGAAGTCGGGGTACTTTTGAAAGCAGAAAGGGCGGGTATGAACAATATGCATAAGGGACAGTGACAGCCAATAACTTATTGTGGGAACGATTGCGCCACTGTAACCCAGTGTTAAACTGCCCGCCAGACGACACTTTCCCAGGCGCTCCGCTTGCGGGTAGAAGTGGTAAGACGTCCGGACAGCGCCTCTCGTTTTTTCCACCACCCCTGCCGAACTTTGGGACCCATGGATCTTTTCTACAAAGCACTTCACCGGGAAATGGGGCCCGAACCTGGGCTTGAGCGCCTGTCGCAAGGCCCACACTTTACGCCAATGATAAAGCGTTCGGCGCCACGGGTTTATGCCCAGTAATCGCATGTTTTGTGCCAAGGCCTGCATCTGACACATGTTTTTGGTGCACTAATCTTAGGATGGTATCTAAATGGCGAGGTGGGGCGTTGGTGCAGGTGGAAATAAGGCGACGATCAGATAGCGGATTTATCTGAGTGGACTGATCCAACGACATTTGCTCTGTTTGGTAACTCCTGCTCAACACCTTCAGGCTTGCGCTATCCGGCACTCGACAAATGTGTTGCAATCGCCTCTTGCCTCATCAAACTACCCTCGAACCCCAAGAAATCCCTTGGTGGTCTTCTACTTGCCTGCGCCGACGGGGCTGGTTGATCATTTAGCCAAGGTTTTAACCGGATGCACTAATGGGCCACCAGCAACAATGCATTTTGAGCCATGAGTTGGGGTGATGTTTTTGCTTCAGGCGCAGGGCTTATATCAACGCTGGCAGGCTTCGAGCTGCGGATGGCAGGTCCCCGCAGGGCCTCTTCGTTCGGTTTTGGTCTTCGTGTGTTCCATGGACGTGCTATCCCCCCGTTGAAAAGTCCTTGCCAGCAACTCTTCTAACCGAACCATGTGGAACACTCCTGCCAAGTCGATTGGGTACCTGGTCGGGATCCCACGTTACGTCCCATCAAATGTAGCCTAAACCCCGTCTCACGCTTGGTTTACGCAGAGGCGCCTTCTCCGAAACCTTATCCATTTCTGCTTTCATACTTATGCTTTAAGGCTTGACTATTCGCGTTATTCCTCCAATCCTTATATAAGAGGCTTATATACTATAACAGTATTATTGGTGGCCGCCGGTGCGATTGGTTGCCCGACTTTCACTGATTGCTCGTGCGAAATTACTGCTCGGATGCAAGTTTAAAGGGGGGTACGCTGAGGGAAATGCAGGAGACAACTTGACCCCTGTGGTCGGGTGGTGCAACGTCCCAAGTTGTAAATTATACCGCTATTGTCAGGTTACCAGGACCATTTTATATTGATCTCCGTCGCAGCTTCTGCAGACATGTAATGAGTTCTGGACGTCATTTGAAGATAAACCCAGAAAAGTGAAGTTGATCTGCGAATTCCAAGGTGTGGGCAAGCGGCAGAACAACAAGGGGTCGTGAGGCATGATGACTCATGGTGGGAACGTGTCAAATAGATGGGCCATCACAAAGTTGGACAAATGCCTGATTTTCACAGAAGTTCAAATCCATACATCAATGTTAAGAGCTGGATACCCACGCCATTCTCACGTCCCGTGTTACCTAGCGGCCTACAAACTGGCCGAAATAACCAACCGACCGAGCGATGTCAGGTTTTAGGCCTTCTACTTCAGCGCCATGATGACACCAAATAACCTTATTATCTTCATGAAGTCCCCCCGTGGCATCCTGATCTTTCTGTCAAACGAGCATCATGTGTTTTGATTAATCAATCATCGACAACGTGAATGATGAACACGTTAACGCTTACAGTTAAAGGTGAGACCCCCTGACTCCCTCCAAGCATGTTGGCAACCCTTTCCCCCAGTATACCCCAATGGACCTTGCACTAAATCGAGCTGAGCTCACGGCCCTCTTACTGGAGAGTCTCGTTTATGGTATGTTCTTTGTGTCAGCTCATCCTTGTACAGATCTAAAATCCGGTAAAGGCATATTTCTCGTCTTGTTCGTCATGTTGCTCATTATTACCTTCTTGTCCAAGAAGAGGGCAATTATGAGTAAGAAATACATCGTACCGACAGGGACACTGATGATGTTGGTTGCAACAACTGTCAGTGGAATCCCATCACATCCAACAGCTCCCGTGAGGTACTGACGAGGATCACAGCATTTGGTCGTGGATTTTCTGCGGGCTCTCGAGGCCTTCGTTCCTACCGACCTTCAACGAACTCCGGATCAGTTTTTCAAGAGGCTGGCACATCCGTTTGCTGTACTAAATTGGGCGTTGTATGCCTTACAAACCATACTTGGCGATAGTATTCTGGTGCGTGAGTCTATCAGGATGCCATCCAGCCCTGCTTATTGCTCCAAAGGTATGGAGGTGTTACATGCTTTGTGATAAGAAGTGGTGGACAATAGTTCCTGGAGTACTATTGATTTCTTTTAACGTCGGTGAGCTCTTGCCGAAGCTTAATCCTCGAATTTGGGCTAATGATTTCTGTTAGTCAATTGGATCATCGTCACACGCGCTCTCACGCTTTCTGTCGGTGCCGAATTTATCATCTTGACCAGACCATGGTTATCTTCCTGGATCATTACCACCGCGGTTGTGCAGTTATGCTATTCCGGTGAGTCAAACTCTGCCTCGATGGGCTTCGGACCCACGCGTTTTCTTCCTAGTTGCGATCGTCGCGCAGATGTGGCGAAAGTTCAAACAGGGATCGCGAGCTGTCATAGCAATTATAGTAGAGAGTTGCGCCATTTATACGCTCTTCGCAACCGCCCTCCTCATCGCATATGAGGAAGCGTCTGACCTGGATTGGATCCTTCTCGATGTTATCACCCCGCTCGTTGTAAGCATCATCATTGATGGCAGGTACCTTATTAACCAGCCGCTACAGGGCGTTTCCTTCTGCCTTATTATTATCCAGATCCACATTCATTTCCAGAGGGAAGATTCCACAAACGACCTGACTAGTGACTGGTCTCCGCGAAATAGATCCACAGGCATAGCAATCTCAAGCTTCCACAGGAGTGAGCCTGATGTGGTGGCTGTGGTCATACCAGACCCCAAGTCTCTTGGAAAACCGAGTTTGCAATCCCTTCGTGACGTTCAAGTATGAGCAAGGAGTTTAAACATTGGGTATTTATTTGGGTCTCGTTGTAGAACAGCGAGGGTCTCTGTGAGACGGGGTTTCGTCTGTTATTTATCAACATCGTGTAAATCAGTTTCGTAATTTTCGATATTTCCCTGGTCGTCGGAACCGCATCTTATTGAGGAAGGAGCAATCTGTGGGTTGATCCCAGGTGTTAAGGACAGTTCGATCAAGTTACTTGACATTCCTGCTGCAATTGCGTTAACCTGGCGCTGAAGCACTAGAACCATCTACTTACAAGCCTTGCTCATGAACTATCTCGCTCCCAGTTGAGCGCACTGTCAAATATCCACTGAGCGCCGCCGCTTGGAATGACAAGGATCCCATCAATTACCAAGGAGGGTGCTGAAGGATCAAATGGCTAGCTTGTAAATGGCCCCACCCACCTCTGACAGGGTACATTCAGCGACACCGGGAACAACATTAAGCGAGCTTGCTCAGCGACTAAAGACGGAATAGCTGATGCGCCAGGTACGTGTTGACCACACCTGAGTCCACTGTCATTGCACAGTAACACTTCATAGCTTCAACAATGGCAGACAGTAATCATGACTTCACTGCAAGCGGACCAGGTTGGGAGCTTCAGGAGTAAAATGCCCAGCCAGTCTTCCATGGGTTACTAACCTATAATATGCATTTACCTAGAGTCGCCCAACCACATACGGATGTATCCCGCATCCAGTTACCGCCACAAGTGATCTGAGAGATCTTCCAGGACTCGAGGATCTATTTTGGAAGTACGCGATGTGTTTCGGTATGCTCAGGAACAGTGCCATGCATAAACAGCTTAATTCCAGCTGGCTATAATGCTTAAACCTGGATCTTGTAGGACTAGGCATACTCTCCTCATGACTGGTATCGGCCTGTGTCTCGCCAGTCTTCTTGGCCTTCTCATCGAAAGCATCATTTACGGTGAGATGGATTCGAAGTCATCGTTTGAGTTCATCGTTCATCCACCCACTATTAGGCCTCTTCTTGCTCCTTTACTTGGCCAACTTGATAGTCGCCAGTGAAGAGAAGGCGGTCCTTGTTTCTCAACAGCGGATGTTTCGTGTATCGACTTTAATGCTATTCCTTGCAACCACGGTACAAGGATCCCTGCGAAGATCATAGACATCTGGCGGTTAATGTTTCCACCCAGCATCTCACAATTGCGTTTGTTCGGCTAGCCATTGGATTCCAGCCCAGACTTGATGGGAGGATCGATCCCACCGTCCTCGCGGAGCTACACAAACCCACTTACAAGATGAAAATTACAATTTTCTTCCTACAAACCATGATGGCTGATGCAGTTATGGTAAGGGATCTATTCCGAATGTTCTGTCTGTTGTCAATGGCTGAGGTCACCGGCAAGGTCTGGCGATGTTTCGTTATTTATGACAAACGCTGGTGGATCCTAATACCAGGTGCAGTTGCCATTCTACTTGATATAGGTGAGTACTAAGCCTAGAACATTTTAAAACAATCTCAACTCCCCATAATCAGCCACCCTCGTTGTCAGGCTTGTGCCGGATATTCAGGTTCCCGATCCCTCCGGGACACTGGCTCTAATCCCGCTAGGGTACAGAATCGCATTCTTGTCTACGACGATGGCTCTACACCTTACCTGCAGCGGTAGGTTTTCGCCCTCGCCCAGTAAGCTTCATGTTGACGGCCATTCCAACAGCGGCCATTGTGATAAAAATCTACTTGACACGCCGATCCGTTCAGCACCTTGCTATTTCGAGGAACGTATCCCCAGTGATTATCGCAATAGTCGAAAGCGCTGCCGTATACACGATCACAGTCTTCATTCTGCTCCTCTGTAACTTGCTCAATTCCAACGGCCAATTTGTTATAATGGATCTCATTGTGCCACTCGTGGTGAGCCGAATAACCCATTGTTTGACGTTGGCATGCTGATGTTTTCGAAACACAGGGAGTGGTGTTCTGTTTGATCACAATCAGAGTACGTTTTTGTCTCCGAGCGACGCCTGGACCCACTGTGGATTGTACGACTGAGAGGGGTTTATCGACTTACCCCTTATCCACTCCCCCACATAGCGAGAGTACAATCGGCGTAAGCCACTTCAGTGCTGTGCAGGAACGCTCGGTAACGTGTTGTGACGCCCATTCTTTGAGCAATGTTGAGCAAGGGACGCCCCAAGTTTCGGAGAAGTGATTTTCAACAATGACCTTTAGCTGAACTCCAGATGGATTGATGCAATGAGTTTATGTAAAATGACGCTCCGAAGGACTGATTATCGCCTCGCTGTCTTTTCTCCGAGATACTTGTCAGAATGTGTTATATATATGTATTTGCTGGTAGATCTTTGATGGAATTTATTTAAAAGTTGCTTGGACTTTCTTGGGGGATTGTTGCGGCCTATGACCTCGACGTGTTGAAACATTCCAGTCCACTTCAATGAAACCCACTGTCAACACGCAGTACGAATAGGCTAGAACTAATCAGAGTAAGCGCGCCCGTCGACCGGGTAGAATCTATGTGTAAATGAAGGTCCTGGGACGTTGTTTGAAGGGGCCTCCTTGACATGATCTTAGCCCAACCGGGACATCAATAGCCAATCCACGGACTGGTGGTATTCTTCAGCTGAACCCACTGGCACACAGCAGTCCATTTCAAGTCAGGTGAGTAAAACTAGCTCTTGGTCTCTCACCCTTGTCGTTTCGATAGGGCCTAGCATGCAAACGCCTACATAATCTCATCACCGCCTCTCCGCGTTACATCAGTCAAAACTCAATAGATATATACAATGTGTTAAAGAGAACAGACGTGAGATTCGCACCGCTAAGCACGGGAAAGCGCTAAGCAAATCGATTTGATTGCCCTTCTATACCCCCTCGGTACCCACAAAGAAGATAATCTTTGTTTGCGGACTACAACTCTAAAAATGCTATTTGAATTCGAGTTGATAAACCCAAATGGGATTGAGAGGTCCGTCGACGGAATCGGTGTTCTATCCTCGTTCGTATCTCTACCCACCCCACCCCCGCGAATCTCGTCTCTTTCGGGTGTTCTTTTTGGTGGCTCGGTTTGACTGGCTTACCGATTGCTGTTGGAGTGGAGGTTCAGTTCATGAATGATGACCGTATACATGAGGTACGCAGTGGAGATCCGACTATGGAATGTTGTTACCCCAAGTCCGACCACTTGGGGTTCCCATCATGCTTCCTGAGTCCTCGCGATCGGAATTACGTGATCGAGATCTTTCCAATCGCTGGATCCATGGACGTTGTGTTGCCTCCACCGTAAGACTGGTGGCGAAGTCGGTTTATCAAGGAGGGCGCCTAGTTGTGGAACCACTAACGAGTACTATTAATTATTAATGGTTCCCATGGTGGTCTCCCATTTACGCTTAAGCGAAATAAGAACTTTTAGCTGTTCCGAAAAGGAGCGCCGAGGCTTGCTTTATGCAAGTGTTCCCTGTTTCTTCCGTGACCTTGTGGACCGCGGGGGAAAAAGCAGATTCAGAAACTGCTGGCATATTCATGGCCTCAAATCGTGATGATCGGAGCGCGGTAGTTGTTGTCATCAAGTCTACCTCTCGGATGTATTCACCTGTCATATATCCTAAATCAACCATTTTCCAACTACGCACGATTGTACCGTGGGTGGACGCATAACGATGAAGGGGGATTAACTTGGGTCTCCCAATAATCCGCGGGTGCACGGTTTGAAAAGCTCCTCCCTAAGGCGCGACGATCCGATCGAGTGGTGCTTTTTTTTTGTTTTGCAAGCGGAGCATTATAATTACAATTACAGAAAGGGTTCAAGGTGATTTGGTTGGGTCTGGATCCTTTGGGTTCCGCGACACGGCACAAACTCTCGACCGATAATTTGTTCCATTATTTGGAAGGTTTTCGACTCATGGAGTAGCGGACCACTCTCCGTTGACAGGGTCATTGGAGGGGGATATCAGGCACGAAGGGCAAGGGATTCCGCATTAGTAGGTGGAAGTGGTTTTTTCTCTCCATCGATTTACTTAAAGAGTGGCGTGGGCGTCAAAGGTGCCTGTTGCTTTGTTTTCGAGCGGAGACTGAAATGATGTCATCGCTATATTTCTGCCAAGGGTGATTGTGAGGTAAATTCCTGGATGTGGCCATCTAGAAGCGCTAGTGAAGCGCCCCAAGAGGAGCAAACAGATATATATCGTTGGGTTGCCAAGATTGACGCCAGCAATGACGCTCAGAGCTGAGCGTCTGAACTCCGAAAAGTGGGGATCAGCGGAGTAGGATGACAAAGAGCCAGGACGGCTTCCAGGGCTGAGGCTCAGTGGTTGATCGAACACGCTGATGAGCGAGTGAGTAATGGCTGACGGTGAGTGCCTATTATTCTCGTTCTCTCTACCTCGAGGCAGGATGGTACAGTACATTCCAAAGCCTGAGCCTCGAGGCCCTCTTCCCTCGCTGCCATGGCCTCCTCCTCCCGCCCTTCTCCCCCTCCACCGTCTCCCTCCTCTCCTCAATTATCGCAACAGCAAACTAATTCTTCTTCTGCTTCTTCAGTAATTACTCCACAACCCTTTCCCCCGGGTGCTGTTACACCCACCCAAACACCTACTCTTCCCCCGCCGTCATCTATCCCATCGTCCACACCGCCATCATCCACTTCTTCCTCAACCCCTTCCTCGACATCTTCACAACCAACGCCCCCAACACCTACATCAACACCTCCCAATACCGATGGCAGCATCTCGTCAACACCGCCACTACCGCCGTCGACCATGGTCGTGTCGACACCCTCAACTAGCGTGATGATGTCTACCTCCGTGTAGGTTGCCTTCTTTTGCCCGCATCCTTTTTTTTTCGCTGACGAGTTTCGTCCGATAGTGGAATGTCAGATGGACAGTCATTCACGACGATTGTGCAAATGACGACTGTTGTCCAGCAACCAGCAACGATTACGAATCTCGCAACTTCTAGTGCAACAGCCGCAGGTGGCGGGTCGAGTAACACGGGCGCTATCGTCGGAGGCGTGGTTGGAGGTACGTCAATAGCCCGAGAAATATGTAAAATCTCATTCTTACCAAAACTTGGCATTTACATACAGGTGTTGGGGGTTTGGGTCTCATCGCTTTCATAGTCTGGCTCATCCTTCGCCAACGTCGTCGGGCCCGCGAAGAAGAATTTGACGGAAACTTTGATCCCGCCCGTGTCGTTCCCGGACATAATAGCGGCCTCAATCTTGGCGATGAAGGTGTTAACATCACCCCATACCCGTACCAACCCGAGATGGCACAACATCGCCCGAGTGTGGATCAACACAGCGAGTATACCAATCTTGCGGCTGCTGGAGGGGCTGCAGTGGGCGGGTATTATCCTTATCCGACCAAGGGACCGCTCTCCCCTGAGGCACAGCCCCCAGTGGGACCTGTAGGGTCTTGGCACGGGCATAGTCAGCCTGCGTATACTTCTCCCACGAGCGATGGGGGATACACGTCCTCCTCGCAATACCCGTCCCCGCTCTCAAATAGTATGTCTACCGCCGCAACGACTGCCGGGGTTGGAGGGGCTATGGGTGCGTACCTTGGAACGGGACCTTCACCTGGTCCATCCGAAGTCGGATCTGGATCTGTGTCTGGATCCGGCCATCAAGGTGCTTATGGTGCTTATCCTGGCAGCGGGCGAAGTGCGAAGGAAAGAGAGGGGCTTGGTGGGAGGTTAGTTGTTAGTAATATCGCTGGTGAGGGTAATCAAGCTGGTGGACCTCCTTCTGCGGTGGAGTTTTCTCATCCCCAGCCCTATCAAAATCCTTACCACGGCGCGGGTGGTCCTTCTCTCGCCAACTCACCACCGCCTCACAGCGTAGGTGGAGTAGCAGGAGAGGAGAAATCCGACCCTGGTCGGTCGGCAGCAGCTCTAACCACTGGCGCGGGTGTGAGAGTGCATCAGGACGCCGGGAGAGTACCTGACCCGGAGCCTGAAGAGATTCCGCCAACGTATGATAGTATACCTGCTTATGAACGTAGGTGATAAAATACCTCGAGGATTACCTTTGTATTGGACGTTTTCGACTTCATTCCCCTTTTTCTCTCTGTAGTATTCCCTTTTTTAAAATGAACTTATCTAATCTTATCGCACTGAGTTATAACTCCGAATGCTGATTCGCTTCTTGAATCCCCACCTCCACACAACCACGCTGTAAGATGTGAAAGAGAACCTCATTCGAAGCAACCTCCGTATTCGGCGTGGAACTCTGCTTATCTACTTATATCTATTGTGCCCCACACAATGTCCCCAGACAACAAACCCTTCCACGATGGCTAAGCACGGGGAAGGTCGGCCTATGCGTAAACGCGATGAAGCCCTTCTCGCACGATTGGGCTATAAGAGCGAGTTTCGACGCGATTTCTCAGTGTGTACCAATACCAACAACCGGCTTGACAGCTCTCTGACTTATACGGCATGGCAGCTTGTGCATGCCATTGGGTTTGCATTCTCGATTATGGGCGTATGCGCGTCCGTTTCTACGACGTTTTTCTTTCCTTTGGTCACCGGTACGCTAGCACACCTCGAACGAAGAACGGAATTGATGATGGTTTTTTTAGCTGGTCATCTGGGTATGGTATTTGGGTGGATAATCCCATGTTTATTCGTCGTCTGTGTCGCACTGTCGCTTGCTGAGTTGACATCATCTATGCCGTGCGTTCCTTCCTTTATCCGAACACCCGATGTCGAAACCGATCATAGCAACGTAGAACAAGTGCGGGGCTGTACTACTTCTCCGCCAAACTTGCACCTCCGAAATACGCACCTTTGATAAGTTGGATAACGGGTTGGGCTAACGTGACGGGCCAAATCTTACTTGTGTGTTCGATCGAATTTGTCAAGTATGTTGCATATTGGGCCCGCTCTCCTTTGTGATAATTGACTTTTGTATCGCTCTTTCCAGTGCACAGATGATAACAACCGGTATCGCAGTAGGTTCCAACGGTAAAGTCAACCTTGGCCCTGCACCCACATTCGGTATCCTTCTCGCGATCCTCTTCTCCCACTCGCTGGTCTGCCCATCAAACTCAAAAATACTCGCACGGCTTTCGTTGGGAACCGGCATTGTCAATGGTACGCATCATATCATCCAGGGTATTGCTCAACACAGCCTAGTCTCACGCGAGCCTGTTTGCTTGTTCGAAAGTTGGCACTACGGTATCGACCGCAATTGCTCTCCTGGTTGTACCACGTGGGACTGAACGAGCTTCAGCTAAGGATGCATTTACGTTATTAGAGAACCACACTGGATGGTCAAACAGTGCGTACACATCTTACTGCACTTCTCTCCACTATTGATGATACCATCAGATGCTTGGACATTCGTAATGTCATTCACAGCTGCGATGTGGGTCCTCTCAGGCTGTATGTCGCCACTCCGTCCCTTTCTTGTGCAACGTCCACTCACCTGCCCTCGACCAGACGACGCAGCAGCCCACATATCCGAAGAAATGTCCTCTGCGGCGCGGACGGCTCCCCTCGCAATGCTCACAGGCGTGCTTGGAACGTCAACCCTCGGCCTCTTTCTCCTTATTGGCGCCTCCTTCGCTTCTCACCCCTCCGTCACGCGTATCGTCGATTCGAACCTCAGTATGCCGATGGGTCAGGTATACCTTGATACATTCGGGAAGAAGGGGATGTTGGCTGTCTGGAGTTTGTGTATTGCCGTCCAGGTGTGTTTTGTGTCTCCTCCATTTCATAATGTGGTTAACGCAGGTTTTGGATCTCCGTGCATGTGTAGTGGGTGAACGGAGTGACCCAGGGCGTTGACGCATCCAGGGTTACGTTCGCCCTCGCCAGGGATAACGGCCTCCCAGGCTCACGCTGGTGGAAACAGGTCCACCCACGCACACACACACCCGTATATGCTGTATGGCTTGTCATGGCCGTCTCAGCTATAATTGGTGTCCTTGTTTGGAGTGAGACTGCTTTGTCCTCCTTAGCTGGGTACATTCGAGCCATACTTCAGTCCGGTACCCTTGGTTACTTACTACATTTTCGTAGAGCAACAGTGATAAGCCTTTACACGTCCTACGCAATTCCGATCTTCCTCCGCATAACTACTGGCCACAAATCATTCAAGCCCGGCCCATTTAACCTCGGCAGGTGGTCCAGGCCTATTGGAGCAATCGCCGTCCTCTGGGCACTCTTTGTCAGTGTCGTCTTGTTATTTCCATTGGACCCACACATTAAAACCTCCAATGACATGAGTGCGCCTCCTCTCCTAGCTTCATTTCTGAGTCCTGTAGGGAAGTGTTAATCATGCGGGCTAGATTATGCCGTCGTGATCGTCATGGCAGTATTCATCTTCTCTGCTCTCTCGTGGATCCTCTCAGCGCATAGATGGTTCCATGGACCTGTGCCCAATATCTCACCAGACGAGATTGCAAGAGCTACTTCTGTACTTGAAGGCGAACGGGACGCTGAGACAGTGGCAGTAGTACGAGGTGAGAAGCGGAGTGAGAGTGTAGACGACTCTGTAGACAAAATTATCCCGGAATCAAAGGAGGGATAGATTGAGACCGGTAGAAACTAGTGGCCTTTTACTAGTGTAACTTATATCTCATCTCCAGGAGAAGGTGATTCCTAAAAACCGTTGAGTTGTCCGATGGAAGAGACAGCGCAACAGGCTGGGGAGCTACCCCAGCCACCTGTTTCGTCTTATGACAGACTCATCAGGCGCTCTGATTATCCATCAGTACCTACCAAACCAATAGAACGCGTACGATCGCGCTATATCTGGGGATGAGTATAATTAACTCGATCCATGGAACAGTTGACAAATGTCAACAAGCGCTAAAATAGTGCCCAAAAACTTAGCGCTTGTGGGCGCTTAAGTTATCGTCAGGAAATGTAAAAGTAAGGAAAACTTGTACTTAAGCGCCCGCGTAGCGCCCAAATGCGGAGCGCCCATTAAGCGCCCACGCACTTAAATACGAACATTCTCGAAATAATGAAATGAACGTACCAAGTACCTAACGATGGGGGTTGAGGTGATTCCTAAAAACCGTTGAGTTGTCTGATGGAGGAGACAGCGCAACAGGTTGGGGAGCTACCCCAACCACCTGTTTCGTCTTATGACAGACTCATCAGGCGCTCTGATTATCCATCAGTACCTACCAAACCAATAGAACGCGTACGATCGCGCTATACTTGGGGACGAGTATAATTAACTCGATCCATGGAACAGTTGACAAATGTCAACGAGCGCTAAAATAGTGCCCAAAAACCCAGCGCTTATGGGCGCTTAAGTTATCGTCAGGAAAATGTAAAGTAAGGAAAACTTGTACTTAAGCGCCCGCGTAGCGCCCAAATGCGGGGCGCCCATTAAGCGCCCACGCACTTAAATACGAACATTCTTGAAATAATAAAATGAACGCATCAAGTACCTAACGATGTCATCAGCTTGACAACTGAAGGCGGGGTACATACCGTGGCAGGTTATTTACGCAACAGTCCAGCTCGGACAATCCCTTAGTCCATCTATCAGCCTGCGCATCACGAGACAAGGCCGGTTCCACTCACCATTGTTAGGGGAGGTTAGGGGTTAGGGGGTTCCTACGTATTAGTAGTAGTCCAAGATTGCGTACACGGATGTACTTACCGCAAAGTGTTCCATTTGGCACACCTGCAAGGAAAACGTTGGTGATCCAATGCGATGTTGTTGGTCTTTCGCTATCCCGACCGGGGCCATCACCTCCCCGGCGTATAACTACTGGTAAAAGCGTTCACTCAAGAACACGTTCGTCAAGCCACAGTACGAATTCTCAAACGACACTGACTACTGGCTTCATTCCTTCATCTTGCCTATTACCTGCCACACCAGGTTAAGCATTAGGTCTAGACTCCCTTCATATTGGTTGTGTGAACGTCAATATAGGTTGCCCAACGTATCTATCCCGCTCACGCGCCCATAGAAAGCGCACTTTACCTAAGATGAGTCCAACCTGACATGCTTGGCGTAACGCACACTGCGTAGTGGATCACTACTCGCATCGCATACTCGAAGGCATGCCAGGTATCAAAGGAGTTGGAGCCAGAAGGCCCCGTCGGGTCGGGAGATTTTTGATTAGACCGAAGTCACCCAGAATCGTAACTGGGATTTCGTTTCGACCGAGAATTCAGAAGAAGTTTTCGCCAGGCGTCTAAAAGAACGCCCGCGGACAAGAGGTACTAGTGAAGCTCAAGCTTCAGCTAACCAACCATCCAAGGTAGTCTGACGCAAGTCAGTACGTTGATCCCTATTGAGATCTGGAAAACTACCTAGATCACGTCTTTCTAAGACAGCCCGCCGCCAAGAAGCAGCGAGATCTATAAGTTGTTTCGTTCGTCGCTTACTGACGATCAACCGCCGATCAAGAAGTCCAAGTTTATCCAAGCGTAGATACTCACCTCTGCCCACCAGAGATTTAGCAACTACACTAGAATGAGCGTCAACCCGCCAAAGCGGATCTTCACCACCCCAATGCAATCGCCCTCCCCGACGAGTTTCAGTAAGTTCCGGCTTGGTTGCGAGTATTTCCGCGGAGAGTTCTGATTTCTCCGGGGTATTACCGAAGGATAATGTGCGTAACGCAACTATCCATCCAGACTTCAGGCTGTCTGCCAACGTTTGAACGTTAAATAAATCCCATGACAAGTTATATTCTGATTTAAGGACAAGGACGTCCGCTGGTTCAGGTCGACTCTCTCTAAGTCGATTATCCCAACGTTCCTTATAGTTTCTCCTTAACCAAGAAGCAATTAACTTAGGAGGGTAGCCTCTCACAATATAGATATCCGCAATTTCTCTACATGCTTCTACGTAGTAATCATACTTCGAAGAAAGAGTGGCTAGCCTACTCAGTTCACTCGTGAATGTGCCGCGCTTGACATATTCCGGGTGAGAGCTAATCCATGGTAAACGTTCGAAATGGTTAAGCGGTTTCCTGTACGGTTTGTGACGAAACTCACCATCCTCAAAAAAGAGGGTCAAATCCAGGAAGTTGACGTGATTATCATCCGCATCCCATTCAATTTCACAGTTCTCGAATTTGAGAGGACTTACCCATCCAAGGGCCTCTCCGTATGACCTAGCATACACTAAGGCCAAACAGTCATCGATATAGCGTCCATAATACGCTACGCGGGCGGTTGAACCCATACGATAGGCTTCCTCATGGTGTACTCCATAAAGATTAGCTAAATCCGGTGAGCATGCAACGCCCATCGCTAATCCGTGATTCTGCCTATAATAATCCCCGTCGAACTGGAATATAAGATCGTCGTTGGCCGCTTTGAGGCACTCCCTCATTAACCAAGCTCTGTTGGTGGATTCCTCAATGCTTAAATCCTCTTGCATCGATAACCATTTAAGGTATCTGTCATTAACAATCTCAAGACAGCGATCCTTATCGATATTAGGATAGAATGCTACGACGTCACCTGAGACGAAGTATAAGCGATGCAGCGACCCATTTATTAATTTAAATTGGGGTAACGACAATTTAGCAAGCTTAAGTACCAAATCCTTTGTTCCATGAATTATGAACGGACTCTCGGCAATTAAAGGTTTAAGATGCTTGGAGACATACTTCCTGGCTGGACCTTGTATAACAGAATGGCAAGGGATAATCGGCCTTGCCTTTACCGGTTGTTTATGGATTTTAGGAATCACATAAAAGTTTGGGAGTCGGTCAGCATACTCCGCCCAAGTATCTTCCTTGTGACGGTAATTTGTAGCCATGACCTCCGGTAAAAAGAAACTTCTAAAAAAGTCCGGAAGTTGCGGGTGAACATCATGTTCAGCACAGAATTTTGCAATTCTCTCCATGTGCGAAAGCTTCGACCATATGTACCAGTGGACCGATCCATACTCGCCAGTAGTATGGTCCATATGATTAGAATCAGGATGGAACGTCTTCGGGTCAAATTTAAGTTTTGTATAGTCAGGAGTATCCCGACTACCCATAGCGTTTAGAAGCTTAAGCGCACTTTCTATGAACCAGGATCGCGGAGCGACTGCGCAACCGAGGTTTTTATCAGTGACCATCAGTAGGAGCTCGTGAGTTACTAGATAGTCGCGGAGTTTGGAGATCGGTGGTAAAAGCGATCTAGGTGTGCGACCGCCAATCTGGTCATCGTCGGGCAATTGCGAGACTACTTTGTTAATCGTCCGCGTCCCTTCATCGATGCCAAACTCGAATGCTCTGTCTAAGCGATCCGCACGCTTTCTAGAAGCTTTGGACGGAGTCGCGTAGTCTGGATCATAGTCGTTGATTAATTCATTATTGTCATGATCCTCCATAATTCTGAAGCGAACCGACCAACGGAGACGATCAACGAAATCGTCCCAAGCATCTAAGATTAATTGCTTAGAATACTTAGTGGGGAGCATGTACTTAAGTCCCGCACTCAAATGAATCGCTAAATCACGCGGTACATTGCAGTCAATCATGTGAATTGTGGACCTATAGCGCATACTTTCTAAAACTACAGAAGGTATTCTAGCCCATATAAACTGCTGCGCGTGACGAAGGGAAACGGTCAGTAGCCAACCTGGATAAGTGGATGAAATATCCCACCTGAAAGGCGCGCGATGCACGCGTAGTCCTAGGACGCCGTTATCATCTATTATGACCTCCCGCCTTTCCCCTTCTTGTTCGGCTTGGATTTGCCCTGATTGCGTTGCCGAACTTGCTTGCCACCCTTGGTCCCCCGTACGCGTTGGGCTTGACCACCGGAGGATCTCCCCCCAGTGGCCCCGTCCTTCGCGCGCTGACCTCCTCCCTTGCCTGGCTTGGGATTCTGGTGGAAAAGGTAAGGAAAAATTGTCAGAGCTTAGCAGATCAGCATAAGCGTCGATGGACGATCGACGTACCTGCTTGCCCTTCCCTTTACCCTTCTCGAGCGCCTTAGCTACCTCTGCCTTGACCATCTCTGCGACGGACTTGGAAGATGACGCCTCTTGGACGTCGTCGATGGCTGCTCGCTGGAGCCGTTGTTTATCTGCTTTATTCTTGGACTCCTTGTTAAGCGCGTCTTCTACGATGCCGACTCCAGATAACTGGGATTAAAACCGTTGAGTTGTCCGATGGAGGAGACAGCGTAACAGGCTGGGGAGCTACTGATCATGTCTAGGACAGTCACCAAACACCAATATCTTGCCAAGCGGTAACATTCCCTAGTCCCCCAGCCTGCATCCACGCAAATGTCGAAGTTTCTCCTAGGCCCTCATATCTCCCTCTCACGTTCGCTCCGCGGACTCAAAGCTCAACGACGGCGGTACCTATAATAACGTGGTCCAGCCACCACCTGGGACTATAGTAATTTTTGGAACCCAAAAACCTAACGCGTTTAACTTAAGCCACCACGATCAACCCGGAACCGGGCGACCTCTGTACCAGGGATTTCCAGGACCATAGTGGCGCTCGTCATCCGATACCGTTTTCCAGACCGGTTCCACGCGTGCCTCCCGTCGACGACAAGCGTGATCGTGCATTGCTAAAAACTTTGGTAATGTGTCAATACCTTCTCGGATCAAATCGAATCTCTTCAAGTCGTTGTGGTCCATTGTACGCAAAATACGTATTCTTATCTAGTTTATAGTCTAGATTTGACTATCGACTTTTCCCCGCAATTCTAAACCCACCACCAATTCAGCTAACCCATCGACCCAAGCATCAATTAACCTCAAGAACAAGACGCACCTCGCTAAGTCCCCACCAACCCCACCCTAAATCAATTACCAGATCATCCAGTACTTGCCTACGCAATTCTAAAACTCGAACGTTCTCCCCACCACCTCTGGTCACCCAAGGAACGATAGCCAACCTTGTAAGCAGCAAACCCCCGAAAGGCTTGAGAAGTCGTCGAGCCAAGAGCGCCATCAGGAAAACTCCGAGATCTCGCCAATGGGGGAAAGTCGTCAGGATTGCCGATTAGATCCGATTGCTTCGATCGAGGGACCCGTACAGGCTGGGTGACCCCGGAGACCTGTTTCCTTGACACTCTAGGCGCTGCTCTCCCTTCAGCCTACAATCCAATAGAAACGAGGTTAAATTTCATGGGGACGAGAAGCATAAGCGTCATGGACGATGAGTAAATGTAGCCTTCCCTTAAAAGCCAAAACCAAGCGTCGGGCTTAATATCTCTGGAAAGGAAAAGGAAGAGGAAAAAACTTGACGTCAGCGGGCGCTAGCCAACGTTGGGCCCTTTATCCCCACACTTAAATACACCGTCTTGAAATCATCACGACCAAGTACCTAGTGTCATCAAGCTTGACAACTGAAGGCGGGGTACATACCGTGGCAGGTTATTTACGCAACAGTCCAGCTCGGGCAGTCCCTTAGTCCATCTATCAGCCTGCGCATCACGAGACAAGGCCGGTTCCACTCACCATTGTTAGGGGAGGTTAGGGGTTAGGGGGTTCCTACGTATTAGTAGTAGTCCAAGATTGCGTACACGGATGTACTTACCGCAAAGTGTTCCATATGGCACACCTGCAAGGGAAACGTTGGTGATCCAAAGCGATGTTGTTGGTCGTTCGCTATCCCGACCGGGGCCATCACCTCCCCGGCGTATAACTACTGGTGAAAGCGTTCACTTAAGAACACGTTCGTCAAGCCACAGTACGAACTCTCAAACGACACTGACTACTGGCTTCATTCCTTCATCCTGCCTATTACCTGCCACACCAGGTTAAGCATTAGGTCTAGACTCCCTTCATATTGGTTGTGTGAACGTCAATATAGGTTGCCCAACGTATCTATCCCGCTCACGCGCCCATAGAAAGCGCACTTTACCTAAGATGAGTCCAACCTGACATGCTTGGCGTAACGCACACTGCGTAGTGGATCACTACTCGCATCGCATACTCGAAGGCATGCCAGGTATCAAAGGAGTTGGAGCCAGAAGGCCCCGTCGGGTCGGGAGATTTTTGATTAGACCGAAGTCACCCAGAATCGTAACTGGGATTTCGTTTCGACCGAGAATTCAGAAGAAGTTTTCGCCAGGCGTCTAAAAGAACGCCCGCGGACAAGAGGTACTAGTGAAGCTCAAGCTTCAGCTAACCATTGTGGAAAAGGTAAGGAAAATTGTCAGAGCTTAGCAGATCAGCATAAGCGTCGATGGACGATCGACGTACCTGCTTGCCCTTCCCTTTACCCTTCTCGAGCGCCTTAGCTACCTCTGCCTTGACCATCTCTGCGACGGACTTGGAAGATGACGCCTCTTGGACGTCGTCGATGGCTGCTCGCTGGAGCCGTTGTTTATCTGCTTTATTCTTGGACTCCTTGTTAAGCGCGTCTTCTACGATGCCGATCGCGCGACTCCAGATAACTGGGATGTCGTCAAGGAGGTGGAGGTGATTCCTAAAAACCGTTGAGTTGTCCGATGGAGGAGACAGCGTAACAGGCTGGGGAGCTACCCCAGCCACCTGTTTCGTCTTATGACAGACTCATCAGGCGCTCTGATTATCCATCAGTACCTAACTACATTAGTTGGGTGCAGCGCTAGCGCTGCACCTGATAGTAATGGAATTGCTTTAAACTTGGTGAGTAGGTAGAGGACATCATTTTAGAAAGTACCCAAGCTGGGTACCACTGGGTACCTTGATTTGCTTGCTCCACACTGCCAGTAGTCTTCAAGGCCAAGAAAGCCAGTTAAGGAGGATAACCAAAAGGTATTCAGATTTCCCTGAAATTTGGCAAGTGTATAGCCCTAATATAAGTAGCCTGTTGAGTAAAGTAGCCAAGAGATTGAAGTAGTGGTTGGTGAGCTAGATGAGAGAGGAACAGAGATAAATCAACAAAAGACCAGCAACTGAGGTAAAGAGTCAGAAACTTGTTGAAATCTGTGACATCACACTAGATTAGTAATTGTACCTTACTAATCACATGCCCTTCTCCCTCCCTTCTATATGACTAGGCCGGATTCCATGCCTTCAGCATGGGCAGTACTTTAGCCCTTCTAGTTATTTTAATCCTAGCAGTTATTCAAGTTACACTTTAAGTTTATTAATTTTTCTCTTAGTATTACATCTATTTTAATGCATAATTATGTTATCAACAATGTTTGGCCAAACTGATAATCTGGCCAGCCTTCAAGCATTAGAGAGTGAAAGAATGGACAGTGGGAAGTTTTTTGCCTAGTCAGTTCTGATAAATACTATATAATAATTGGGCTAGCCCTTAGGCATTAGAGAGTGGAAGAATAGGCAGTGGGAAGTTTTCTGCTTAGTTAGTTCTCACAACTGGCCAGCTCAGCATCATAGAGTGGGAGGAAGGCTTATAAATGCTTAGGCATTGCTGACAAATCTTAGTCAGCTCTGACCAATCCTGTGCTATTCTGATTAACATTGTAGTTTACATTAATTGTACATCACTCATTAACCCCTCTAATGTCATGTATATCACCCTTAAATAACTTTCTTCAATAAGACTTGGTATCTAGTATGGAAATTGAATATGGTACAAATATTTATATATATAAGGGCAATTGGCAGAGGTCTGAGGTTGGCTGAGATGTAATACAGCAGATTTCATAGAGTAGCTGTAGTCAGATTAAATAGCTGAGAACTGTAGAGAAATTCTTAGAGAATAGGGTAAAGATTTCCTACAGGCATAGACCACATATATATGAGTCTTGTTACAATTTCATCCAACATCATATATACATCTCCTTGGGTCATTACCCTATTCTACCTCATGCCATTATTATCTACTCTATATTATATCTGTTCCAGCATTCTCTATATTCTAACTTGTACATTAATATTCCCTGTCACATAGATATTTCATATATAACTCCATCTGCTCAACCAGATAGTCCTTGTCTATTTAAGTGTAGTACATACTACTATATTCCATATGCTTAACTACTTGTATTTACCCTGCCCTTTCTCAATCTTGCTTAAGCTACAACCTAAGTTAACAACTTATACAGGTCATAACAAGTCTGTGTCCATTGTCTATGCATACATTGTCTATATTATGTACAAGAGTCCAGTGTCCTCTAAAATTGCCAGTGTATATCAGAGTCCACTGTGAGCTGAAGCAGGCAAGTGGTGGGCAAGCAACTCAGGGTCTGGAAGGTCTAAAGGGCCAGAACAGGAGTTTTCCTTATAATATATATAGAAACTAAGGTAGAACTAACTAAAGAAATAACTATTGAAACATAAGGAATTGTCTGGAACAAAGAACAATAATACTAGATAAGTAGAAAGGAGCTCTACCTGTTAAGAGTTGGAGAAAGTCTATATCTCCAAATACATATATAGTGACTCTGCCAGCAGAGTTGGATCAGGCAAGTCTGATGACAGACAATACTGTGCCTGTTATTACCTAGGATGGTTGCCAGCTCATGTTCATTCCCATCTAGCTTAGGGTTTCTCCATCTATTTACATTCAGGATTAGATGGGTGCTTTTCATCTGATCTATTTGCCCTTGCACCCTTTCTTACTCATACACCACCTGCTGCCAACACTCAAATTTAGGGTCTCCCAATTGGTACATTAGTTGCAATCCTAGCAACAAATAAAGACAATGCCATTGTTGAATGGTATTCCACAGATGCAGGTTATTCATGTGGTGAGGTACCCTCTTCTGTCCCTACTGCCAATCTCAATGGCTTGCAGTTAAGTATCTTGATTGTGACATATACATCTCCACCCCAGCCTATCCCTGTCCCTCAACATTCACTTCCAGACAGTGTAAATAGAGTGGCCACCCTTTGTGCCATTGCCATTCCCCTTGTAGATGTTATGAAACCTAAAGTATGTCAGCCACCAGCCCCCATGAATGGTAGCATATCAATCCAGCAGTCCAACTCGAATTAGAGCACCAACTCAAGCACCTCTGTACCCTCATTCCTAACTTGTTCCAAGTCCCAAATTCAAACTGTTTATATGCTCGCTAATAGATTCCATATAAACAACAACTATAACACAACCTTGGCACCCTGTTATGACCTTAGTTGGGTGGAGCCTCAGGTTGCAATTTTAAAGCTAAGACTTGAGGGCAAGTAAGGGGAGAGGAACTGAAGGTGGTTAAGCATACCAAATATAGGAGGATATATGTATGCTTAAATACAAGAGGATCATCCAGTTGAATGGATGGAACTGTTGAGAGAACGAGTAGACATCCCAATATAAGTTCACACTACCTAAGCGTGTAGGCGTCAGTGGTGGAGGGTAGTCATATTCATCTGGGAGACGGTCCAGTAGGAGAGGCACATGGTAACAGACATAGTCCTGCTTATACCATCGTACTCAGAGAGTCTTGAGGAGAAGAGAAGCAATGCTTAGAGAAGCTAGCATAGAAGGAAGAAGACATAGTGTCTTATGCCAAAGGGCATACCCAAAAGGCATGAGCCAAGGGGCATACATACTACAATGCTACATAAGGGTATATATACTAATATCCCTGGTCTGTGCACTCTAAACCCTTATACGGGTGAGGTCTAACTACCAGTAGCATAATTGGAGCATACTATGTACAATGCATGTACTAGAAGGTTCCATGTGGAGGGTATAACCAACTACCAGAAGGGTGGTACAACTACTACATATGTAGTCCGTGATGGTCTGTTATTATCGACCCTCTGAAGGTGAAATACTCAAACCCCATTTCAGTTATAAATAGACTGAACCAACATAGTGGTACGGAGCAAGATTCAACACTCCTCCTCACTTGAAGGGGGGAAGATTAACGCTTCAATAATCTAGCAGTATTGAAACCAAGCTTAGACATTGGAATCTTCAACAAAAGAGTGGTGGAGCCAAACATCAAATGTCAGAGTCATCAACGATCATGCGGAATTAACCAGCTTTTGAAAGTTGGAAAAGAATTCCTGTAGTGGAGAGGAATTGATGCTAGCATTTGCTATGATGGCCATAAAGGACGCAACGACAATTGCTTTGAGCTATCAAATGTCCTTTAACTCACTTTGAACTCCCACGACTAACTTGCTGTGACTTTCGTCTAAGAGTAAGGAGTAGGAAAGCCTAAAAAGGCTCCTTCAGAAATTGTAAACAGCAATTCTTTCGAAGTGTTTAACAAGTCTGTTTTTCTGCGTAGGTGCAAAATACAAAAACCATTTTGCTGATGCGAAATCCTAAGTGATAGATCACTGGTTGCTAATTCAGTGTGCAATTGTTGTGAGATCAGGAAAGCAGCAGTACTAAGCCAGCGTAACCAAGGCCATCACTTTGCGGTTATGTAGACCAATCAGCCGCGGCAGTCCTATGAGCCGGGAGCAATGATACTACAAGCCTTGTTCTGATTTGACTCGAACAGATTCCAAATTAATGGATTCACAAATGGAAGTGGTCTCATGCAATTTTCCTCCATGCAAAAGGCATTTCAGCCAATGCGGATTAAGGATTCAGTCCCAAGGAATGCATACACACTTTTTGTTCTTTCCCATCAACTCCGAAAAGGAGAGAGGAATGATTAAGTCCCTTACTTGTTTTTCCATACAACTCTGAAGAGGTGGAAGGATCTTGAAATTGACCCTGTATATTTTTCCGGACTCTCAAATTGAGGTGGATGGATAAATTCCATGTAGATGTTTTACCATAGACTTCATGAAGAGGCAGAAGGTTATATTCAAAACCTATGAAGTTTTTCCTCAATCTTGTAAAAGAGAGAAAGGATCGTTAGACCCTATCTTAGTTTTATCTTATGAAAGGAATAAGTTCCTGCCATATTTTTACAGTCGACTCTTGAACGAGTGTGAAGGAATATGTTCCTGATTTGTTTTATCCAACAACTCGTGAGAGGTGGAAAGGTAAAAGCGTAAACCTTATCATATTTTCTCCTACAACTTGTTAGAGGAGGAAGGAATAATTTCCTAATGTTATTTTTGCCTAAGATGCTCATCTTGAGATGTCAGTGGGGATAACTCCCCATTTGTTTTATCAGCGACTTGTAAGAGGCAATAGGAACAATTGAAAGTCCTATGAATATATTTTTCCAGCGACTGTGGCGGAAAGGAATATTTCTAAACCTAATATTTTTATCCAAGCGTCTTCATATGAAGGTGGAAAGGAATATCATATCCTTTGTGTTTTCCCCATCGACTCCAAAGAGGAGGGCTCATGATGACATAGGAATTGGTATCATGTTGCAGCAATCGCTTAAGCCAGCTAGTTGCAAGGCTATTAGACTTTATTGCCAAAGTGAGGTCGACGAAGTGGTTTTGGAAAATGCGGATAAAATCCAGTGTAATCACATGAAGGCGGATTAAATCCAGCTCAATCAAGGATTGAAGATTCCTTCCATGTAACACTTATAGTGCTCATCTGGTGTCATTCAAACTCTCTTCTTATCTTCTTAAGCCGAAGCTTGTCAGATTATTCCAGTGTATTTTCTCATCCAGTCTGCAAAAGCAGTTTTGTCATCAATGCTAAGCATTTCTCACATGCGTAGATAACTGGAGAATTAAATCACAAAAGCGATGCCTTCAACTTAATTGAAGTTCCTTTGCTGTGAAGCGCAGGATAAGGCGGTCATCGGATTTGGAGTAAGAATACTATATCCGTTGTTCTCCTCCATGCTTTTCAGCATGTTAAGTTTCCTAACACATGTTACTCAATCATATCACTTTTTAGGGCTTAGAGAGTGTTTATCATGTTACGAACCACTGTAGCGCACATCAATTAAGATAGACCAGCGAAGTGTAGCCATTGAAAGCTTTAATTGTATGCAGTTATTCACCAGTGATTAAGAACTTGTTTTACTGTACTCCTCCCTCAGTGACAAGTGTTTTCAATTTAAATGTCAACGCACATTGTTAATGGTGGATCATTATTGATGCAATTCCAGAAATAAAAAGAATTTTCTTGCAAGTTTGTTAAGCTATGTGAGGCGAAAGCTCATATGGAGGTATAACCATCACATATTTTTAGGATAATCTATCCGAGCTGTTGCGCTTTTCTGGTAGATGCTAGTGTGAACACATAGCAAGTCTTATGCTTGTCCAACTCTAGTCGGTGAGTCCAAACGAGTTCTTCTTTGAAATTGAACACCTAACCCATTGTAGTCTACCTGTAGGTGACCCGCGTAATGAACAGTGCGGTCTTTCCTAGTCAGGTTCAATTGTGCAATGCGTATTAACCAGCATTTTATTCTATAACTCCTCCATAACGGTTGTTCCACATAAGTGGCGACACAGAAGTGTGGTGTGTCAAAAGCAGTAGATATCCTGTAAAGGATGCGCATATTATGCATCAAATTGGTGATTATATCAGTGTAAGACATAGGGTATGGTGGGCGGAGATTTCTCGAATGGAAATGGAAAGGAATCAGGAGGTGATCATGGAGTTAAATGGAATATATCCTGTGACATCAAAAGATGGTGGGTAAAGAAGTTGCTGTCTCTTGCTTCGTGCAGATTTTGCTCTCTTCTTTGCAAATGAACTGGTTTACTGCTATCCAGTTGCTGAATCATGACGTTTAAGGGTATATTCCCTCATTGAATAAGGCATCCAAATGTGGATTGTTCATAGAACGTTAAGCCTTTCTGTGTACCACTTGAACTCGAAAGTTCTTGTTGATCAAATGATCAAGGTATGTTATATCTTAAATAAGCGATCATGTTTGGGCAGTCATCATGTTAACTGATGTGCCGTGAAGCCAAACCCACAGTACAGAACCAAATCAATGGTTTATCCCTTGATTTACACAATTAAGTGTCTTCCACTATAAATGCTTGGACTGGTGTGTTACGCTCTTGTCAACGCTAAACTGAGATGGGTAAGACATTCCCATTGCTATAAAGCTTTTAGGCTCTCAAAGTGTAGTGCGGATCAGTCTCTCTACATCAACCATTGCAAAAGCATTGGGAGTAGGAGGTTTAAGTGGGTTATTCATGCCACGAATGTTTGCTATTGCTCTCATTTAGACAAACTCTCCTCCGTAATCAGTTGCGACATTGGCCATTGTCAGCTATACTGTAGAGGTTTCTCAAATGAGTCTTAGAGCCTCATAACTTCTTTCGAAGGAGGACAACTATCATCATGAGATGAGAAGTCATAGAATAGCATCGTATTTGACAACTAGCAATTCCATCAAGTCCGAGTATAATGCTCAAGGATGAGGATATTTGTATAAAGGATTCTGGATAAAGGTACTGATGCAATTTCCCTTGTGAAATAATCCAGAGTGGCAATGAAATAATGCAATATCTCGACAAGTCGTGAATGGCAAATGGAGAAGGCATAATCATGGGAAGTTCTGTTCGATGATGTCAAACAATATAGTCTATTAGGTGTAATGTTCAACAACCATTCATCTCCTTGCTTATAATGCAAGTTCGTGTACAACGATGAGATTGGGTGAACGAAAACAGCTCTGCATGACTTATTGCAAAGGTAGTGACCTTTAACAATTGCCTCAAAAGCATTACACTCGAGGACATACATTATAAGATTTTCTCGATATAGATTGGCTGCACACTAATGTGGCGCTACAAATCTTTATCCCTAATGTCATAGACTAATGCTGGAATATGAAAGCAGCTCAGACTTGTCTTTCCCGAGGGATTCCAGTTTCTTGCCTCAAGCCTAATGTAAAGTGGTGAGGTCTAAGAATTATATCTGGTGACACAGTGCTGAAGCTCAACCATTATACATTGGGAGCTATTCTGCTAATTCCTAGACGTGTCGTAATTTCCTTTCTTTGTAATAATGCAATTCACGAGATCCTGTAAAGGATATTCTTCTCGAGTGAATAGAGCGACTTGCTTCCGCTATCATTTTCATATGATCCATAAGGATTTCTCACTTGTTGCGTAGAAAAGGATTTATAGCCAGTGCTTACATCTCACATGGCACACCGTTATTCATAGCATTTATCAAGGAGTATGAAGTCAAAAGTACTACCATATATCCATCCATTGGTATCAAGGTCAGCAACATCCGAAGATGGCGACACAAGAACTCCTCTGGCGCCAAGCTCCATAAAGAGTGGTCTAAAGGATTCCTTAAGGAATTCGTTGGCGTATTGCATCGTATGGTGCTATACTCATCCTCTTTCTCAATCATAGTTGCTAAATGGTGCGCTCAAGTCCTAGTATTGGACGGCGACTTCCATAAAGTCAAACTTCCTTAAAGCAACCATTGTTATTCCTGTAGTTGGCGGACAAAACATTTTAACGTGCTCATCCATGCTCTGACTTTAAACAGGTTTTCAAACTTGGGTGTGTGAACATGCACTTAACACAAGTGAAGTAACGTTGGTGCTGGAAGCAGGGCGTGATATAAAGCGACGCAGCTCCTCTATAAGAGAAATAGTATATGGGGGCAATCGCTCGAGCCAGTGGCATATTTAACTATATTCTGAAGTATTTCCTGAAACAACATAATGGCGGTATTACCAGCTCATTATCCTTCTCCTCTTATTTCCCAGCTGCAAGGACGCAATTAAGCATTCTTCTCCTTGCTATCTTCTTTGGATATTTTTGCGAATGCTGCAAGTACTGCTGCTATTGGTGCAGTGCCATTGGTTTTATTGGTGCTGCAAGCCTTGCAGCTGCTGTCTACCATACCAGCATAAGTGCTGCAAATGTGGCAGCTCACTGCCTTAGCACGGCATAAAGCGCTTGAAGTGCATGAGCTATCCATGGAAAGAATAAAGCAGTAGTCGAATAGACATGGAAGGGGTAAAGCATTGGAGCCTGAAGTAAAGGAATGAATGGCGGACTTCTCAAAGATATTTTCTATATCCCAGCTTTATTTGATTAAGCGGGCCTTAGCAGCTTATAACTGCCAGCTTAAGTGAGTCAAATAGCTCAGGTATATGCTCATGGTGTGTTATTCTACTCAAGGCAGGACTTGCCCAATTGACTTGAAACACAAGAACACAAGGCTTATAATTTGCCTGACACTGCGGTATTTATTGCGGTCACTAAGACCAGCTAATTTACCAGCAAAGCAGAGCATAGTGCTCAGCGTAAATGATACATCATATAGTAAATTACTGAGGTGGATCTGAAGAGAATCCCAGAAAGCCCAAAGTGTCATCATCGATCAGAGAGAGAATACCAGAACAGAGGTGGAGCAACCAGAGCGGAACAGTTCTGCTGCAACCCAGAATGGGGAGCAGACCTAAAGTGGTCAAATGTTAAGCACGGGTCACGCGGGTGAGACGACTGGAGTCTAGACGCCCGGAATGATGTGTGGATGCAGACGAAGATGGACGAAGCGGGTGAACTCGGGAGGACTGTGGCTTCAACGTATGTATTGCGCCCTCCTGCCGACAAGTGGTCCTAACTTCAGAATAAGGGACGAGGGCAGAGTCAGAGGCAGAGACAGAGACAGAGACAGAGGTAGGATAGAAGTAGCGTGTCGCTAAGTAGATTTCAGACTGAGGATTACAGGCGAAGTAGCTATGGTTTATATACGCGAGGAAGTGTGGTTCTACAAAAGGAAACTACTACAACTTCATGTGTGGGCCAGGTATGGCCGCTAGATAAAAACACCGGGAATGCAACTAGCTAAAAGGAATAAGGTGAAACAGGAATGATATGAATGGTAAAAGGGATTGCAAGGGAAATGGGAGTAGGTATGACGACTGGAGAAATGTACAAGGAGGATAATCGGAAATTAACGTCAGACATAATAGTAAGAATGGAGAGCAGGGGAGACAGGGGAGAGCAGGTGAGAGCGAATGGTAAATAAAATATAAAGTATAGTCTGGGTAAGAGCAGGTGAAGCGGGTGAGCACATGTACGGGTTGTGACAGTCTCCTGGAATGGCAAAGTCATCCATGTAGTTTACGATGTCTCCGTTTTGCAAAAGGTTGTGGAAGATGCTTGTCATCATTCTGGAGAACGTTCCTGGTGAGTTGCTAAAGCCAAAATACATGACTGTTGGTTCAAAGAGCCCTTCATTGGTGAGGAAGGTGGCTTTCCATTCATCTCCTTCTTTGATTCTGACATTGTTGTATCCCCAGATGATGTCTAATTTATTGAAGTATTTTGCCTTCCCAAGTTTGTTGATTACTTCACCAATTCTTGGCAATGGTGTCTTGTCTTTGACTACCACATTGTTTAGTTGTCTGTAGTCTTGGATTAGCCTTTTGGATCTGTCTTTCTTTGGGATGAAGAAAGTTGGTGCTGCATATGGGGATTTCAATGGCTGTATTTGTCCTGATTCTAGGTTTTCCTTGATGAATGACTTGAGTTCATCCTGTTCTTTGACCATCATGTTGTATGTTCCTGCACTTATTTCTTTTGGGGCATCTTCGGTTAGGACTATTTCGTGGTCCCATTTGGTTCATTCTGGGAGCTTGTCGAATGTTGTTTTGTTGAACAAGTGTGTGAATGGTTGTACGTAGTCTGGTAGGTCTTCCGGCTTGGTCGGGTCTGGTTCATCTTCCTCCTCCCATAGGTCTTCCGTAGTGGCTATGCTTTGTATTTTTTCGGTGATAGGAATGTTCTGATGGGGGAATTCGCAGCCTGGCGAGCATTGGGTGAACTTGATTTCTCCATTGTTCCAATCTACTTCCAGGTTATGTTTGACTAGCCAATCATGTCCTAGGAAGATTTCTGCTCTGTCTTGTAGTTGTACAACTGAGGCCTCAATTTGTTCCTTGTGTCCCTGGATATCAATGTTGATTGTGGTGGTCTCTGTTACTCTTCTGCCTTGGTTAGGTGTTCCGTCCGTGTTTAGTACCAAAATTTGTTGTTCCAATTTCCGGGTAGGGAGTCTTTCTTCGTCTACCAGTTTTTTGCTGATGCTGCTGGTTGTACACCCTGAGTCTATGATGGTGTTGACTGTTATCTCCTTTCCTGCCATTTGTATTTTTCCTTTTAGATTTAGTACGCGCTTTCTTCTCTGAGGAATCGTATAGAATTTGTCTGATATCCTAGATACAAGCTTTTTGACTCTCGAGGTAGCACCTACTCAGAGTCTTTGGAAAAATCCTTCCCTTCTTCATTGGTGACCTCTTCTACTCCTCGGACTTGGATCTTCTTGGGTGTGGTGCAGGCTTTGGCTATGTGCCCCTTTTTTCCACAGTTGTAGCATATTAACCCCTTGGGCTTTTTGCAATCTTTGGCGATGTGGCCAAAAACACCACAATTGTAGCACTTCGGCTCTCCTTTGTCATTGAAGATGTAATGCCTACTTCCTATCTTTATAGGTTCACCCATTCCTCCATAGGTGGTGCCGGTGTTTGTTTTCCTGTCTCCTTGGTATTCAGATGCTTCATATCCTTGTCTGATGGACAATATGGCTTCTTTCCATTCCACATATGTGTCTGGCCTAGCAGAAGGTGGATAGCCTGTGATTGTGTGTATGATATCCTAATGGGTGTTCTTCCTAAGTAGGAACATGGCATTCAGTACTTCAAATTTGATTAGGTAGTTGGCAGTGTTTCGGTTTCCTTGTTTGAATTTTTCAATCTGCCATTCTGCTTTACTGTTTGAGGCATCGTCTGAGAAGGTCCTTCTAAATTCCTCGGAGAAGACCTTCCAGTCTACTGAGTCTTCAGATTCCAGGATGGCTGGTGCTCTCATAGCTGCATATGCTCCTGCAGTTCCACCTCGCAGTCTGGCTAGAACTGCTATGGCTTTATTGTCTGCTGAGACTATCTTGTTGAATTTCATGAAGAGCGTCATTGCTCTCCACCAGTCATCGAACTTGGTGCAGGTGCTGTCAAAAAATCCTGGGTCTGGCACTAGGCCTTTCCTACTGGGTGTTGTTGTGGGCACTACTGCATTGTCGGTCATGTTGGAGCCGGTTTCTGATTCTGTTTCGTCTGAGCTTGATTCGTCTGATTTCTCCTGATGGGCTATCTCTTCCTCTGCTAGGTCGAGTTCGTTTAGAAGTTCTGATAATACTTCCTCTTCTGCTGGGTTTGCTCCGGGTTCATTGTGTGTTTCTTCAGGTACTTCAGGGTTCCCTGTTTCTTCCTCATCTGATGTTTTGGATTCGTCATCAGTGACTTCGAGATTTGGTTCTCTGTATTCATCCAGGTTCAAGCTCATATACTAGCTTCTGGGTTGCTCCTGTTCAGGCCTATTTTCAGCCTACTCCTTGCAAGGTGAGGTGGGGACACTTAACCAAATGTTACAACCTTAGTCTGATAAGACCTCAGGTTGCAGCTTAGGCTAAGTCTTGAGGGCAAATAAGGGGGAAAGAACTAGGTGGTTAAGCATACCGAATACAGGAGTATGTATGTATGCTTAAATACAGAAGGAACATCCAGTTGAATGGATGGAGATAACTACATGAAACGTCCGATGACTATGGCATAGTAGTTATGAGTCAGAGTTTGGGGATCGCACAGGTAGAATAACTGAAACAGGTACACAGCTAGGAGGGAATGTAGACAAGTACAGAGCTGATACAAGAATAGACTGGAGTTCACAACATTCATGTTATTTTGTGGAATTGTCCCTCATATTGTCAGATTGCCTCCCCATGAACTTGCCTTGTGCAGAAATCTTTAAATATCTATTCTGTCAGCTTAATCTAAGCCGTACATCCATATCACACTTGGTATTCTATTTCTGCCTCTTTAGTGCATACTCCATGGCATTCTGCTGTGTCTGTAGTTTCCAGTTCTACTTGCAGCATGAGTGAAGTCCCACACTGGTCCAGAGCAGCTATAACAGGTTTGGGTGGGAGGCACTTTTCCCACTTAGGATGGCAAGGTGTTGAAGGGGTTTTCTGTGGTGCAGCTTTCAGTTCAGGTGTGGATGAGGATGAATGGTCATCTATTTGGTCTATGGGTAGCACACTGAACCTATTTACACTTTGCAGTGAGGGTGCACTCTCCACTTGCTGCTCTACAGAAAATCTGCTTCTTCAGCTGCTTGAGCTGAGTCTGCTGCTTCTTTCATATCTTTCTTGGCCAGGAGTCTCATAAGAAGGTCATCTTCCTCCTCCACAGTCAAGTGGCATATGTCATGTCTAAGTGGACATTCAGCCTTGATATGTCCAATCTTCTTGCAACAATAGCAGGTAGGTGGGAGTGGAGCAGGTTTGTGAGAGGCATCTACCTCCATAGGTGCAGGGGTGCTGAGAGACAGTGTGGGCCAAATGGGTGGAGGTGGAACAGTAACTAGTGGGAATGGAAGGGAACAGAGGGGTTTAGCTTTTGGAGGTAGCGGGTTGGAGCAGGTGATGGCTTGGAAGGCATTGTTGGCAGCCCTCACCTGGTCAATGCATTGAGCATACCAACCTTCTATGTTGTTGTCCCAGGGGCATCCTGAGACCATGGTGGCTACTATGTTCTGGATTGTCAGCTGAAGTCCACACTGGAATTTCACAACTATTACCTTCAGGTCAGTGTACCCTGAGTCTGCAATAAGGTTGTGGAAGTTGTCAAGGTAGTCATCGACATTCCAGTTGCTCTGGTGGTATCCTGTGCCCTCCAGAATATTGACTGCAGCAGCTTCTGCATCCATAGGGAAGAAATGCAGATAGAACTTGGTGGAGAAATCTTCCCAACCAAGGAAGCAGGTTTGCCCTGGGTGTTGCTCTTCCCAATGCATTACATTCTCAGCCCACTTAGCTGCGTGGCCATTCTTCATGTATGACAATGCCCACAGGATCTGGGCATTTTTGTCTTTGAAGTGATCCTTGCACAACTGAAGGTAGATGTGGCAGGAGTTAAGGAATGCATGACCTCTAGAGTGATCTCCATTGAAGTCAGATGGGGTGGCTACCTTGGCCCAGATGGATGTGAAGTGTGGCTGAGGTATGGGGGTATGGTCAGTGGAAGGTTGTGGAGCATGGGGAGCAGAGGCATTTGCAGTAGCCACCATACTGATCTGACTTTGTAAGGATGAGAGTGTTTCATATACTCTTAGTTCAGATGCTGTCTGATGATTTATCACCTCCTGCAGGCTGTTCTACAGCTGTGCGAGTATTTGTTCCAAGAGAGACATGCTCTGTGCTGGCTATAGTTGATCTTGCTGTAGTTGCCCCTGCTGCTGTTGCAGCTGGGGCTAGTCTGACATGGAGAGTAGGTCAGGCAGGTAGAGATGGGGTCAGCTGGTGGAGGGTGATCAAGAGGAACTCCTTGAAGTTATTTTCAGTGGGCGACCAGGTCTCTTGTGAGATCTAATTCTTCTGTAAGGGCAACCCACAGTCTGAGTGGCTTGGGGACGTGAAGTTCTCATGAGGTGGGTGAGCAGGTAACTGCAGGGGAATCCTTAGTTGTATTACAAGTGGCTGTGTAGACTATATACCTGCGGGGGAATCCTTAGAGAATCAGATAAGGGTCCCTTGCAGGTATACAGGTTAATATATACTACATTACTGTCCATTGTCCTATTGTTTCATTATGTATGTAAGTCCATCATTGTCCTTCAGGGTCTCCAGTTGTTACTCATGTCTGTGTGGCTGAGAGCAGGTGAGAGCATAAGGTTGTGGGACAGTCCAGAGGGACTGTCAGAGGTTGCCCTGACACTATGTCTGGTTCTGTTTCTGTCAATTCATCTAATTCTGATTCCTCCTGTTCTTATGTTGGGTTCTTCTGATGTCCTAACTCTTCTTCTGCTAAGTCGAGTTTGTTTAAAAGTTCTGATATTACTTCCTCTTCTACTATTGGGTTCTCCTGTATATATTCTCTGGGTTCATCATGTTTGATTGGTTCTACAGGTACTTCTGGGTTCCCTGTTTCTTCTTCATCTGAAGTTTCTGACTTGTTATCTGTGACTTTGAGATTCAGTTCTCTGTATTCATCTGGGTTTGAGCTCATATACTAGCTCCTGGATTCATTGTTGTTCAGGCCTGTTTCAGCCTTCTCCTTGTAAGGTGAGGTAGGGATGCTTAACCAAATGTTATGACCTTAGTCTGAGTGAACCTCAGGTTACAACTTTAGGCTAAGACTTGAGGGCAAGTAAGGAGAGAAGAAGGAGGTGGTTAAGTATACCAAATACAGGAGAGTGTATGTATGCTTAAATACAGGAGGCATCTAATTAAATGGATGGAGCTAACTATATAAAACGTCCGATAACAATGGCATGGTAGTTCTATGAGTCAATACTCAGAGATTGCTGGGACATGAATAGGTGAAACAGATATGAGATAGAGATGAGTATGGAAGTGCAATAGAAACAGTGGAATTCATAACATTGCCCACTTCATGAGAGCCTCACATTCCTGAGCTGCTCAGACTATGGGTTGCCCTTACAGAAGAATTGAATCTCATAAGAAACTCAGTCACCCACTGGGAACAACTCTAAGGAGTTCCTCTCAAACACCCCCTATCAGCTGACCCCATTTCTATCTGTCTGACCTGGCCCCCATGTCAGACCAGCCCTAGCTGCAACAGTAGCAGGGACAACCACAGCAGGTTCAACTGCAGCCAGTGCAGAATATGTCTCCCCTGAAACAAATACTTGTACAACTGCAGGATAGCCTGCAGGAGGTGATAAATTATTAGGCAGCATCCAAACTGAGAGTCTATGAAACACTCTCCTCCTTACAAGGTCAAATTAGCACAGTGGCTGCTGCAAATGCCCCTGTCCCCCATGCTCCACAACCCTCCGCCAACTACACTCCTGCTCCTGTACCTCAGCTACACCCCACATTCACCTGGGCCAAGATAGCTACCCCATCCGACTTTGACAGAGATCACTCCAGAGATTGCGCATTTCTCAACTCTTGCCACATCTACCTTCAGTTGTACAAGGATTAGTTTGAGGATGAATGTCACAACCCATACATGCACTCACCCGCTTCACCCACTCTTACCCAGACTATACTTTATATTTTATTTACCATTCGCTCTCACCTGCTCTCCCCCATCTCCCCTGCTCTCCATTCTTACTATTATGTCTGACGTTAATTTCCGATTATCCTTCTTGTACATTTCTCCAGTCGTCATACCTACTCCCATTTCCCTTGCAATCCCTTTTACCATTCATATCGTTCCTGTTTCACCTTATTCCTTTTAGCTAGTTGCATTCCCAGTGTTTTTATCTAGTGGCCATACCTGGCCTGCACCTGAAGTCATAGTAGTTTCCTTTTGTAGAACCACACTTCCTCACATATATAAACCGTAGCTACTTCACCTGTAATCCTCAGTCTGAAATCTACTTAGCGACATGCTACTTCTATTCTACCTCTGTCTCTGTCTCTGTCTCCGCCTCTGACTCTGTCCTTGTCCCTTATTCTGAAGTTAGGACCACTTGTTGGCAGGAGGGTGCAACACATACGCTGAAGCCACGGTCCTCCCAAGTTCGCCCGCTTCGTCCATCTTCGTCCACATCCACGCATCATCCCGGGTGTCTAGACTCCGGTCATCTCACCCATGTGACCCGCACTTAACAGTATTTCAGACTCCCAACTCCTGCTGTCGATTTCTATTCCTTCACTTACTATGGCTACATTTGTCAGAACTAAGACTGGCACAACTGTTCATCGGTCCCTTTGCAACAATCCCAAACGAACCCCTTCATCAACCCAATCCACCCCCAGAACTCAGAGATTGAAACGGTCTCACCTATCTGTTCCAGGCGACTTCCCACAAAACTCCCCTAACCCCTTCGCAGAGCTGATCTGGGAGGAACTTCCCGAACATAGCTCCAGCCCACCTCAGGGCCCGAGTAGTGGAAATGGCATAGGCAGCACAGTTCCACCTGGAGATCCTGGCTACCCTGGTGGTGGTGACTATGGTATTAATGATAAAGACAACTATGGCGATGACTAGAACGATGGTCTAGAATATGCTGATTACCCTTACCCCAATCCTGATGATGGTGGAGGCGATGGGCCTGGAGGCAATGACGAACCTGAGGAACCATCGGATGATGATGACGATGGTGATGATGAAACAAGCACTAGTGAGCCGCACAGCTGTCGGGGACTTGATCGCCCTCTGGCCCACACTATTAGATCCCTCGCTAATGCCATAGATGATCGTGCCCACTCTCAGCCGCCCCAGCCTCCTCAACCTCCCTGTACTAAGGCCTGCGAACCCGAACCATTCAGCGGTGCCAACCCTGATGACCTTCCTTGCTTCCTTTTCCAATGTCGACTCTATTTCCGTGCCAACCCTACACAATTCACATCTGATACCACCAAGGTCAACTTCGCCCTCACCTTCCTTACTGACGTCACTCTTTGCTGGTTTGAAACTGGCATCGACCAGAAAGAGACTCAAGGCATATCCCATGCCTAGTCCACTGACTGGGATGAGTTCACCACTGAGCTCAAGACCAACTTCGGTGTAGCCGACCTGAAGGGCGAATCAGCCAAACTCCTGGAGAATCTGAAGATGAAGCATGGTGAGAAGATCACCACCTATAACATTGAATTCATGCAGCTCTCATCCCGACTTCGATGGGGCAATGACGTTCTCTGCTACCACTACTACAAAGGCCTCCCTAATTGTCTCCAAGATGCCCTCTCTTCTCGCCCCAATGACAAGCCCACCTCGTTCAACGAAATGCGTGAAGCAGCCATCATCCTCGATAATCGCTATTGGGAACATCAACATGAGAAGACCTGTGTGAAGGAAGCGGCTGAATCGGCGTCCGCTTTTCTCAACAGGAAGTTGGGTAACAACCCTGGACCTTCCTCGAACAAGGCCAGCAGCAACAACAACAACAGCAACAACAGCAACAGCAGCAACAACAACAGCAACAGCAACAAGCCCAACCACAGCAGCAGCAAGGGAAACACCTCGAACAAACCCACCAACACTACCCCATCCTCCTCCACACCCGCCAAATCATCCTTCCCCGCTAAACCCAACTTATCTGACAAACTTGGCAAGGATGGCAAGCTGACTACCGAAGAACGCAAGTGCTGCCTTGACAACAACCTCTGCCTGTTCTATGGCAATGCCGGCCACAAGGTTAGCGAGTGTAGGAAGAAAGCCACTTCGACTGCAAAGGCTGTCGCCCGCAAGGCCAAAGTGGTTGGGGAGAGCTCTGAAAAGAGCTTGGAAAAATGAGTGGCGGTCCTCAGGACTCTGCACAGGCTGAGGACCGTGTTGAACTCACCTGTGCTACAGAGTGTTTTCGACTCAACGCTTCCACTCTTTCTAACCCCAATTCCCTGCAGCTCTATCTCACTTCCCCTTCTGTTTCTTCATCCACTTCATCTAACCTCATCCGCTTCAAGGCTCTTGTTGATAGTGGGTCTACCCATTGCTTTATGGACTCTGACTTTGTACATTCATATGATCTTCCGACCACACCCATTCCTCCTATTGAACTTCGTCTCTTTGATGGCTTGTCTAATATGTACATTACTGAACTAGTGAAGCTTCTTGTTACTTTTAACTGTGGTGAATCTATGACTCTGGACTTTTACGTCACCTGGCTTGACTCTTCTTGCTCTGTGGTTCTTGGATATAACTGGCTTACCCGCTACAATCTGTTGATTGACTGGGTTCTGGGCCATATCACTTTCCGACTGCTTCAGCCTGAACTTCCTGCTACTTCTGCTCGCAGTGTGTCCATTCCAGTCGCACCTGCATCCTCTGCAGCATCCGCTTCAGCCGCCCCATCTGTCACCTCACAGTCTTCACCATCTGCTTCTTCTGCCATTTCTGTTACGGGCATGGTTGATGCAGCTCGTCCATACGTCTCACTGGTTAATGCCACCACCTTCCTCCATGCCTCTCACCTCCCTGGTTCAGTTCAGTATAGCCTCAATCTCAACAACCCATCTATAACAGCTTCCTCTGCCTCTGTTGAGGAGCCTCAGGACGACTGGTCCCATATCCTGGAAGAGTACTGTGATTTTGCTGACGTCTTCAGTAAAATGAAGGCTGACAAGCTTGCCCCACATTGGCCATATGACCTCCAGATCAATCTTGAAGAAGGTGGCCAACCACCAGTTGGTACCATCTATTCCCTATCTCAGGTTGAACTAGAGGCTCTATGTGAATTCATTGACAAAAACCTTGCTATCGGATTCATCCACCCCTCCAACTCCCCTCATGGAGCCCCTGTCCTCTTTGTCAAGAAAAAGGATGGTTTGCTCCATTTATGCATCGATTTCCAAGGTCTCAACTGCATTACCAAGAAGGATCGCTACCCCCTTCCTCTCATATCCGACCTACTTGATTCGCCCCGCAAAGCCCACATCTATACCAAGATTGACCTATGCCATGCTTATCACCTTGTCCACATCACAGAAGGTGATGAATGGAAAACGGCCTTCCGAACCTGCTACAGATCGTTTGAGTGGCTCATTATGCCTTTCGGCCTTACCAATGCACCTGCCGCCTTCCAGCAGTTCATGAACAACATCTTCAAAGATCTCTTAGATGTCTGCATGACAGTCTATCTTGATGACATACTCATCTATTCCGATGACATCAGCATACACCACAAGCAAGTCTACAAGGTTCTCAAGTGGCTTAGGCAGAACGGTCTCTACGCCTGCATGGATAAGTGCGAATTTGAGTCTGACACAGTTGAATACCTTGGTTATGTTCTTTCCCCTGATGGTCTCAAGATGTCTGAAGACAAGGTCAAGATTATCCAGGACTGGCCAGAACTGAAGAAGATCAAGGACATACAGTCCTTCTTAGGTTTTGCCAATTTCTATTGTCACTTCATTTATAACTACTCTGACATTGTAGTTCCTCTCACCTGCCTTACCTGCAAGGGTATTTCTTGGAACTTCAATGATAAATGTCAAGAGGCTTTCCAATCATTGAAGGATGCTTTCACCTCTGCTCCTATCCTGACCCACTGGATCCCTGATGCTCAAATCATTGTCAAGACAGATGCATCTGACTACACGCTAGCCGCCATCCTCTCTATCGTCACTGAGGATGGTGAAGTTCACCCCATGGCTTTCCATTTCTGTACATTCACTTCAGCCAAGTCGAACTACAACACATATGACAAGGAACTACTGGCTATCTTTGAAGCCTTTAGGATCTGGCAGCATTATCTTGAAGGTGCTCCCCTTCCCATTGACATGGTCACTGATCATAAGAATCTGGAATACTTCTGCACCACTAAAATCCTTACCCGCCATCAAGCTTGCTGGTCCAAATTCTTGTTACAGTTCAATCTCACCATCTGCTTTCGCCCCGGCCAACTTGGTATAAAGCCCGACACTTTAACTAGACGATGGGACATCTACCCTAAAAGGGGGAATAATGGCTACACTACGGTCAATCCTCACAACTTCTGTCCAGTCTTTACTCATGAACAACTCACAGCCTCCGTCCACGCTACTTATCTTTATACCCCTTCCCTTTGTGCAGCCATGATCATTGACCTCAATCAGCTGCATTCCGACATCCTTTCATCTCTTCTGCAAGACCCAACTATGGCTCAACACCTAGCCAAACCTGAAGGATGCTGGATTGTAGATTCATCCAGTTTTCTCCGCCTTGATGACAGGATCTATGTTCCCAATGTTGACAATCTTCGACTTCATGTTCTACAGTACAAGCATGATCACATCCTTTCTGGACACTTCGGTCAGAACAAGACTCTGGAGTTAGTCTGACGTGATTACACTTGGCCCGAAATCTGCACAACAGTCAAAGATTTCTGCAAATCCTGCATCACCTGCATGTGCTCTAAGCCACAATGACACTGACCTTATGGAAACCTCAAGCAGCTCCCCATTCCTGAATGGCCATGGAACTCTATCTCTATGGACTTCATTGAGAAACTGCCCACATCTTCCGACTACGACACTATCCTTGTTATCGTTGATTGCCTTACCAAGCAATCTTTGTTCATTCCCACTCACGACACCATCACCTCAGCCAAACTCGCCCGCCTATTCGTCATTCATGTATTCTTGAAACATGGTATTCCCGAACATGTTACATCCGATCGCAGTTCCAAATTTGTTTTGCACTTCTTCCACTTGCTTGGACAAGCACTGGACATGAAGTTACACTTCACCTCTGGGTATCACCCTGAGGGTGACAGACAAACCGAACAGACTAACCAGACTCTCGAGCAATACCTCCGCATCTACTGCAACTACTAGCAGGACAACTGGGCTGAGTTACTGCCACTAGCTGAGTTTGCCTATAACAATGCTCCTAGTGCCACTACTGGTGTCTCCCCATTCTTCACTAATAAAAGCTATCATCCCAATATCACAGTCTACCCAGAACGCAACTTGGCGTCCACACACGCATGTCAATTCGTTGTCGACCTCAATGAACTCCACACAGTACTCAAATCTGAGATCAAGCAAGCTCAAGAATGGTACCAGTCATCCACTGATATCCACCGGACACCTGCACCTAACTTCACAGTTGGGCAAAAGGTCTTCGTTAAGGCACAGTTCTTCCACATGACTCGACTGTCGAAGAAACTCTTGGAAAAGTATTTGGGTCCTTATGAGATTATCGCTCAACCTGGTTCCATTTCTTATACTCTATGCTTACCTGACTCAATGCATGCCATTCACCCAGTATTCCACATTTCGATGCTTGAACCTGCCACACCTAACCCATTTGATGGCCACTCTGACCCGCCTCCTCTGCCCATTGAAGTCGAAGGTGAGCCGGAGTACAAAATCACCCATATTGTTGACTCGAAGATCGACCATCGACATGCCTACAAGTTATTATACAAGGTCATTTGGTTGGGTTATGAGGATACTGAAGAAGAGTCTTCTTACTGAATTAGAGCATGCAGCTGAACTTGTGGCAGATTTCCATACAGCTTATCCTACTAAGCCTGGTCTCTTGCATTCTTTGTAACACTTAATGGACTTATTTTCACTCTTATTCATGGACAGACTTTTTTTTATTGGACATTCAACTTTATTAAACATCAAAATCATGAGGAGCGAGGAAAGCCGTGTTCACCCGCACACCCTCAATCCTCATGCTAGCCCCCTTCCACACCCTCTTCCACACCATCTTCTTTTTCTCCACTCTCCTCCACACTTTCTTCACTTCCTTCCTCTCCACTACTACCATTTCCCTTCTCTTCCTCATCCAAGTCCATCTGCTCACCCCCTTCTCGCACCGGTCACGATGGCCCCTCACCCCAGTCCTCGATGTCGATGTCACCCGCCTCATCCACATGCCATTGGATATCCGCACCAGGCAGCCATTCTGCAATCTGTCCTGGATGTTCAGTCCTTCCTGTGTGTGGAGGATCCTGTTGACTCACCACCAGGCCAAGGGCATGGAACTCCTCTCCATTTGCAATGGTCTCCCTCAAGATCGCGGCTGAATTGTGGGTATCATGTTCTTGGTATCAGGACTTGTGTGCTATCCACGCATTCTGCTGACGCAATAAAATGATGATTTCATTAAGGCATAGGGTGTTCTCTTCAAGTGTGGTCATGAATCGGTTGAGATGTTGTGCGAGGACATGGGGATTCGAGACCTTGGCGCTTCCACCTGCCAGCTCACACTTTCGCTTGCCCTTGACACAAGTTGCGCATTTGGTGGTAACCTGGCTAAGGACTTCTCAGCTTAATATTCAACAGGAAGAGGCCGCACTTACTTGGAGTGGGTCTGTCCGGGTTGACACCTGATACCCATGTTGATGCAGTGCTTGCAGAGGTTGTCCCCACCCATGGGAACACGCAACTGCAGCTGAACCTCCTCCTCTTCCTCCTTGTCCAACAACCCTGGCACATCATCCTCTTCATCCGAATCCTCCACCCTTGGCCATTTCCTCAATCGGCTGGGACCTGCTACCAGTTCCTCTTGGGCCTTCCCCTTCCTACGTCGTCATTCCTCCACGTTCTCCTCCTCTTGCTCCTCCCTTTTCTTACGTGCTGCCTCCTCAAGCCGCTTCTTCCACTTGTCACATTTCTTCGCCTCCTCTCGTTTCCTCTCCTCATCACACCTCTTCTTCTCCTCCTCTTCATGCTTCTCCCTATCTGCTCTTTCTTTGGCTTCAGCGGCGGCGAGGTCCGCAATCAACCTGCACTCATCCTCTTTCTCCTGCTCACACTGAAGTCTGGCGCATTCACGTTTCTCCTCAAGTTCGGCTTGTAGTTGGGCAGCGGTCTTGGGAGGCATGGTGGTAGTAGGAGGTCAAGAGGCAATCAAAGGAAAATTTTTCAAAAGTGTGGATCTTATGCCCACATCAAATTTTTCAACTCCATTTCCCATGATACCTTCATGGCCTCAAGGGCTCAGCCCTAAGGGGGAAATACTGTCACAACCTGTACATGCGCTCACCTGCTTCACCCGCTCTTACCTGGACTATACTTTATATTTTATTTACCATTCGCTCTCACCCACTCTCCCCTGTCTCCCCCACTCTCCATTCTTACTATTATGTCTGACGTTAATTTCCGATTATCCTCCTTGTACATTTCTCCAGTCATCATACCTACTCCCATTTCCCTTGCAATCCCTTTTACCATTCATATCGTTCCTGTTTCACCTTATTCCTTTTAGCTAGTTGCATTCCCAGTGTTTTTATCTAGTGGCCATACCTGGCCTGCACCTGAAGTCATAGTAGTTTCCTTTTGTAGAACCATACTTCCTCACATATATAAACCGTAGCTACTTCACCTGTAATCCTCAGTCTGAAATCTACTTAGCGACATGCTACTTCTATTCTACCTCTGTCTCTGTCTCTGTCTCCGCCTCTGACTCTGTCCTTGTCCCTTATTCTGAAGTTAGGACCACTTGTTGGCAGGAGGGTGCAACACATACGCTGAAGCCATGGTCCTCCCGAGTTCGCCCGCTTCGTCCATCTTCGTCCACATCCACGCATCATCCCAGGTGTCTAGACTCCGGTCGTCTCACCCATGTGACCTGCACTTAACAATGAAGCCCAGATTCTATGGGTGTTGTTGTATATGAAAAGCAGCTGAGTGGCCAAGTAGGCCAAGAACATAATGCATTGGGAAGAGCAACACCCAGGGCAAACCCAATTCCTTGACTGAAAGGATTTTTCCATGGAGTTCCACAAGGACTTCTTTCCTGTGGACATGGAAGCTGCTACAGTCAACATCTTGGAAGGCACAGGGTACCACCAGGGCAACTGGAGTGTCGATGACTATCTCGATGACTTCTGCAACCTCATTTCACACTCAGAGTACACTGATCTAAAGGTGGTAGTTGTGAAATTCCAGCAAGGACTTCAGCTGACAATCTAGAATGTGATAGCCACCATAATCTCAGAATGCCCCTGGGACAATGACATAGAAGGTTGGTATGCTGCAGCCCAATGCATTGAACAGGTGAGAGCTGCCAATAATGCCTTCCAAGCCACTATCTGCTCTGACCTGACATTCTTGAAAGCCAAACCCCTCTGTTCCCTCCCACTTCCACTGGTCACTGCTCCACCTCCACCCATTCAACCCACACCATCTCCCAGCACTCCTACACCCATGGAGGTAGACACCTCTTGCCAACCTGCTCCACTCCCACCCACCTACTACCATTGTAAGAAGGTTGGGCACATTAAATCTGAATGCCCTTTCAGACATGATGTCTGCCACCTGACTATAGAGGAGGAAGATGACCTCCTAATGAGACTCCTAGCCAAGAAGGATGTGAGAGAAGCAGCAGACTCAGCTCAAGCAGCTGAGGAAGTGGATTTTCTGTAGAACAGCAAGTGGAATGTGCACCCTTGCTACAAAGTGTAAATAGATTCAGTGTGCTACCAATAGATGAAATAGACAACTCTTTGCTTTCACCCATACCTGAACCAAAAGCCACACCACAGAAAACCCCTTCAATACCTCACCATCCTAAATGGGAAAAATGCCTGTCACTCAAACCTGTCATAGCCATGCTTGACCAACATGGGACCTCACTTATGCTACAAGTGGAACTAGAGACTACAGACACAGCAGAATGCCATAGTGTATGTGCTCTCATGGACAGCTGTGCAACCAGCTCTTTTATTGACTGAGACTACATGCAGACCAACAAACTCAACACCCATACACTCTCTCACCTACTTGCAGTCTACAATGTTGATGGATTGGAAAATGAGGCTGGTCAGATAATGGAAGTCATAGACATCATCCTTTACTACTGCAACCACTCAGAATGCTTCCTGCTCACAGTTACTGGACTTGGCCACCAAGACTTGCTTCTTGGATATACTTGGCTCAAACTACACAACCCTGACATCAACTGGCAGACCAGTGAAGTCCAAATGTCCCAATGCCCATCCAAGTATAAAGAGTGCAAGGTCAAAGCTAAAGCTGAGGCCCATACCCACCATCTCCAAACCTGCTGCATCTGTGCCTGCACTCTGGGCTCCTTCCCTGCCTGTGTAGAAGAAGTGGAAGAAGTGGATGATTCACCTGCCCTGCCATCTGCTCCCACTGATCTCTATGACGACAATGACTGAATCTTTGCTATCAATCTCCTCCCATGTCCAGGAGAAATTCATACAATGGGTACCATGTCCCAATAGCTGGCTGAGGCCTTCCACCACAACTCCCAGTCACCTGACTCACCCACTGGGTTTAGGGAAATCATTCTCTTCTATCTTCATGACTTCAAAGCCATATTCACCAAGGAGTCCTTCAACACACTGCCAGAGCATTGACCATAGGACCACATAGTTGAGCTCATCCCAGACACTGATCTGAAGGGCTGTAAGGTATATCCACTCTCACCCACTGAGCAGTTGCAGTTGGACGACTTCATCCAGGAAAACCTCTCATCTGATCGCATCTGCCCCTCCAAATCCCCCATGGCCTTGCCTGTCTTCTTCATCAAGAAGAAGGATGGATCCCTCTGTCTCATCCAGAACTACCATGCTCTCAACACCATTACAGTGAAGAACAAGTACCCTCTCCTGCTCATATCTAAACTCATTGCACAGCTTCATGGAGCCAAGTACTTTACTAAATTGGATGTTCAATGGGGATTCAACAATGTGCAGATTAAACTGGGTGATGAGTAGAAGGCTGCATTCCAGATGAATCACAGATTATTTAAGCTGCTGGTCATGTTCTTTGGCCTCACCAATAGCCCAGCCACCTTCCAAACCATGATAAACAATATTTTCCATGAGCTCATCATGGAGGGCATTGTTGTGGTATATATGGACAACATACTGATCTTCATGAAGATGATTGAAAAGCATCAAAAGGTCACCCACCAGGTCTTGCAAATTCTTGAATGGCACTAGCTTTTCCTTAAACCTGAAAAGTGTGAGTTCGAGAAGACCCACATCAAGTATCTTGGCCTCATCATATTGGAGAACAGTGTAGAGATGGACCTGGTCAAGGTCACAGGGGTATGAGAATGGCCTGCTCTGGCCAATGTGGGGGAAACACAAGCATTCCTGAGGTTTGTCAACTTCTACCACTAGTTCATCTGTGACTTCTCCCATATAGCCCGCCCCCTCTTCGACCTCACTAAGGCAGATACCAAGTGGAAATGGGGTATTGTGGAAGAAATGGCTTTCCAAGCACTTAAGGACACAGTTACCTCCTCCCCAGTTCTCCTCTCACTCCATGACTCTGCTCCCTTCTGCATCGAAGCAGACAGCTCAGACTCTGCAATGGATGTGGTTCTCTCTTAGAAGGTAGCAGACTCGGACCAGTGGCATCCAGTGGCATTCTACTTGAAATCCCTCTCTGCAGTTGAACAAAATTATGAGATCCACAACAAGAAAATGCTGGCAATCATCTGTGCACTAGAAGAATGGAGACACTTCCTCAAAGGTGCATGCTACCAAATTGAGATCTGGATAGACCATAAAAACCTAGAGTACTTTATGTCCACCAAGAAACTCAACTGTTGCCAAGCCCACTGGTCTCTTGTACTCTCCCACTTTGATTTCCACTTGTACCATTATCTCAGCTGAACTATGGGGAAACCCAATGCACTGTCCCATAGAGCCAACCATGGCACAGGAGCCCACAACAATGAGAACATCACCCGCCTTTCTAACAGACTCTTTGCCATTTGTGTACTCAAAGGGATTTTGATGGAAGGAGAGGAGCAGCTCCTGTTGAAGGATATCCACTCTGGAAACTGCATGGGTAAACAAGAGGAGACAGTTACTAAAGCTGCACAGGAACTCAAGCAGTCATCCACCAAGACTATGAGGAGTGCAGAATGGACAGAGCAGGATGGTCTACTCCTATTCCAAGGGAAGATCTATGTCCCAATAGGCTCTGATCTTAGACAGAGGATAGTAGCTCTCCACTATGAAATGAAGATTGCCAGACATGCTAGGCAATGGAAAATGCTAGAACTCATCTTCCATAGCTACTGGTAGCCCTAGATGGCTTGATACATTGGTCAGTATGTCTCCACCTGTAATCTCTACATGTGTACCAAGCCTATCTGCTGTTCCCCACAAGGAGAACTCCACCCACTCCCCATCCCTGAAGCCCACTGGGACACGCTCAGTGTAGATTTTGTGGTCGAACTCCTGGAATCCACAGAGTATGACACTGTCATGACAGTAGTGGACTCTGTTTCTAAATGAGCCTACTTCATCCCTACCCACACCACTGTCTCAGCTGAAGGTGCAGTATGGCTCTTCCTCCACAATGTCTGGAAACTCCATGGACTTCCCAATGCTGTTGTTTTGGACTGCAGACCACAGTTCATTGCTGCATTTATGAAAGAGCTTTACTATGTTGAATCTCGCTCTGTACCACTACGTTGGTTCAGTCTATTTATAGCTGAAATGGGGTTCAAGTATTTCACCTTCAGAGGGTCGATAATAACGGACCATCATAGACTATGTACGCAGTAGTTGTACCGCCCTTCTGGTAGTCAGTTATACACTCTGCATGGAACCTTCTAGTACATGTGTCGTACACAGTATGCTCCAATTATGCTACTGGTAGTTAGACCTCACCCATATAAGGGTTTAGAGTACACAGACCAGGGATATTAGTATATATACCCTATGTAGCATTGTAGTATGTATGCCTCTTGGCTATGCCCTTTGGCGTAAGACTATATGTCTTCTCTCCTCTATGCTAGCTTCTCTAAGCATTGCTTCCCTTCTCCTTAAGACTCTCTGAGTATGCTGGTATAAGCAGGACTATTGCCGCTACCATGCATCTCTCCTACTAGACCATCTCCCGGATGAATACGACTACCCTCCACCGCTGACGCCTATACGCTTAGGTAGTGTGAACTTATATTGGGATGTCTACTCGTTCTCTCAACAGGTTATGGGCCCCGACTGCTGCTCACTCGGACCATGTTAGCAACGCTGGTAGAGGTTGAGGAGGCTATGGTCGCTTTCAACCTGGGAGACAGTGGTGCCTTTGGTCCACTTGATACCCTATCTAACCCATGTTGTGAACGCGTGCACTACACACAGCAGTCCTACATGATGCCGACATGTTGTTACCCGTTCTTGGTTTTTGATCTGGCAAACCGTCATCTCTGGTCTGGTTTGACTGCTTTAGGTCCACTCCCCATTCTGGGTTGCAGCAGAACTGTTCCGCTCTGGTTGCTCCACCTCTGTTCTGGTATTCTCACTCTGATCGATGACGACACTTTGGGCTTTCTGGGATTCTCTTCAGATCCACCTCAGTAATTTACTATATGATGTATTATCTACGCTGAGCATTATGCTCTGCTTTGCTGGTTAATTAGCTGGTCTTCGTGACCACAATAAAACCGCAGTGTCAGGCAAATTATAAGTCTTGTGTTCTTGTGTTCCAAGTCGATTGGGCAAGTCCCGCCTTGATTCAAAACACACCACGAGCATATACCTGAGCTATTTGACTCACTTAAGCTGGCAGTTATAAGCTGCTAAGGCCTGCTTAATTAAATAAAGCAGGGATATAGAAAATATCTTTGAGAAGTCCACTATTGGTTCCTTTACTCTAAGCTTTAATGCTTTACCCCTTCTATGTCTATTCAACTACTGCTTTATTCTTTCTATGGATAGCTCATGCGCTTTAAGCGCTTTATGCCATGCTAAGGCAGTGGGCTACTACATTTGCAGCGCTTATGCTGGTATGGTAGACAGTGGCCGCAAGGCTAGCAGCATCAATAATACCATGGCATTATGCCAATAGCAGCAGCACTTGCAGCATTTGCAAAAATATCCAAAGAAGATAGCAAGGAGAAGAACGCTAAATGCATCCTTGCAGCAGGAAAATAAGGGGAGAAGGATAATGAGCTGGTAATACTGCCATTATGTTGTTTCAGGAAATACTTCGGAATACAGTTAAATATGCCGCTGGCTTGAGCGATTGCCGCCATATACTATTTCTCTTATAGAGGAGCCGCGTTGTTTTATATCGCGCCCTGCTTCCAGCATCAATGTTACTTCACTTGTGTTAAGCGCATGTTCATGCACCCAAGTTTGAAGACCTGTTCAAGTCAGAGCATGGACAAGCACATTAAAATGCTTTGTCCACCAACTACAGGAATAACAATGATTGCTTCAAGGAAGTTTGACTTTATGGAAGTTGCCGTCCACGATTAGGACTAGAGCGCACCATTTAGCAACTATAATTGAGAAAGAGGATGAGTATAGCACCATACGATGCAATATGCCAACGAATTCCTTAAGGAATCCTTTAGACCGCTCTTTATGGAGCTTGGCACTGGAGGAGTTCTTGAGTCGCCATCTTCGGATGTCACTGACCTTGATACCAATGGAAGGATATATGGTAGTACTTTCGACTTCATACTCCTTGATAAATGCTACGAATAACAGTGTGCCGCATGAGATGTAAGCGCAGGCTATAAATCCTTTTCCACGCAACAAGTGAGAAATCCTTATGGATCATATGAAGATGATAGCGGGAGCATGTTGCTCTATTCACTTGAGAAGAATATCCTTTCAAGGATCTCATGAATCGCATCATTACAAAGAAAGGAAATTACGACACGTCTAGGAATTAGCAGAATAGCTCCCAACATATAACGGTTGAGCTTCAGCACTGTATCACCAGATTTAATTCTTAGACCTCACCGCTTTACATTAGGCTTGAGGCAAGAAACTGGGATCCCTCGGGAAAGACAAGTCTGAGCTGCTTTAATATTCCAGCATTAGTCTATGACATTAGGGATAAAGATTTGTAGCGCCACATTTGTGTGTGGCCGATCTATATCGAGAAATCTTATAACGAATGTCCTCGAGTGTAAAAGCTTTTGAGGCAATCGTTAAAGGTCACTGCCTTTGCAGTAAGTCATGCAGAGCCGTTTTCATTCACCCAATCTCATCGTTGTACACGAACTTGCATTACAAGCAAGGAGATGAATGGTTGTTGAACATTACGCCTACTAGACTATATCATTTGACATCATCAAACAGAACTTCCCATGATTATGCCTTTTCCACTCGTCTTTTACGACTTGTTGAAATGTTGCATTATTTCATTGCCGCTCTGGATTATTTCACAAGGGAAATTGCATCAGTACCTTTATCCAGAATTCTTTATACAAATATCCTCGTCCTTGAGCGTAATACTCGGACTTGATGGAATTGCTAGTCGTCTATTATGACACTACTCTATGACCTCTTATCTCATGATGATAGTTGTCCTCCTTCGAAAGAAGTCATGAGGCTCTAAGATTCATTAGAGAAACCTCTACAGTATAGCTGACAATGGCCAATGTTGCAACTGATTATGGAGGAGAGTTTGTCTAAACAAAAGCAATAGCAAAACATTTGTGGCATGAATAACCCACTAAAAACCTCCTACTCCCAATGCTTTTGCAATGGTTGATGTAGAGAGACTGATCCACACTACACTTTGAGAGCCTAAAAGCTTTATGGCAACAGGAATGTCTTACCCGTCTCAGTGATAGTTTAGCGTTGACTAGAGCGTAACGCACCAGTCCAAGCATTTATAGTGGAAGACACTTAATTATGTAAATCAAGGGATAAACCATTAATTTGGTTCTGTACTGTGGGTTTGGCTTCGCGGTGCATCAGTTAACATGATGACCACCCAAACATGATTGCTTATTTGAGATATAACATACCTCAATCAATTGATCAACAAGAACTTTTGAAGTTCAAGCGGCACACAGAAAGGCTTAACATTCTATGAACAATCCACATTTGGATGCCTTATTCGATGAGGGAATATACCCTTAAACGTCATGATTCAGCAACTGGATAGCAGTAAACCAGTTCATTTGCAAAGAAGAGAGCAAAACCTGCATGAAGTAAGAGATAGCAATTTCTTTATCTGCCATCTTTTAATGTCGCAGGATATATTCCATTACATTCCACAATCACCTCCTGATTCCTTTCCATTTCCATTCAAGAAATCTCCACCTACTATGTCCTACGTCTTATGCTGACATATTCACCAATTTGATGCATAATATGCGCATCCTTTACAGGATATCTACTGCTTTTGACACACCACACTTCTGTGTCGCCACTTAAGTGGAACGACCATTGTGAAGGAGTTATAGAATAAAATGCTGGTTGATAATGCATTGCACAATTGAACCTGACTAGGAAAGACCGCATTATTCATTACGCGGGTCACCTACAGGTAGACTATAATGGATTAGGCATTCAATTTCAAGAAGAACTCATTTGGACTCACTGACTAGAGTTGGACAAGCATAAGACTTGCTACATGTTCACACTAGCATCTACCAGAAAAGCGCAATAGCTCGGATATATCATCCTAAAAATATGTGATGGTTATACCTCCATATGAGCTTTCGCCTCACATAGCTTAACAAACTTGCGAGAAAATTCTTTTTATTTCTGGAATTGCATTGATAATGATCCGCCATTAACAATGCGTGTTGACATTTAAATCAAAATACTCGTCGCTGAGGGAGGAGTACAGTAAAACAAGTTCTTAATTGCTGGTAAATAACCACATATGATTAAAGCTTTCAATAGCTACACTTCGCTGGTCCGTCTTAATTGATGAGTGCCGTGGTGGTTCGTAACATGATAAACACTCTCTAAGCCCTAAAAAGCGATATGATTGAGTAACATGTGTTAGGAAACTTAACATGCTGAAAAGCATGGAGGAGAACAACAGATACAAGTATCCTTACTCCAAATCCGATGACCGCCTTATCCTGCGCTTAACAGCAAAGGAACTTTACTAAGTTGAAGGCATCGCTTTTGTGATTCAATTCTTCAGTTATCCACGCATGTGAGAAATGCTTAGCGTTGATGACAAAACTGCTTTTGCAGACTGGATGAGAAGATACACTGGAATAATCTGATGAGCTTCGGCTTACCAGATAAGAAGAGAGTTTGAATGACACCAGACGAGCACTATATGTGTTACATGGAAGGAATCTTCAATCCTTGATTGAGCAGGACTTTAATCCGCCTTCATGAGATTACACTGGATTTTATCCGTATTTTCCAAAACCACTTCGTCAACCTCGCCTTGGCAATAAAGTCTAATGGCCTTGCAACTAGCCGGCTCGAGTGATTGCCACAATATGATACCGATTCCTACATCATTGCGAGCCCTCCTCTTTGGAGTCGATGGGGAAAACACAAAGGATATGATATTCCTTTCTGCCTTCATACGAAGACACCCGGATAAAAATATTAGGTTTAGAAATATTCCTTTCCGCCACAGTCACTGGAAAAATATATTCATAGGACTTTCAATTGTTCCTATTGCCTCTCACGAGTCGCTGATAAAACAAATGGGGAGTTATCCCCACCGACGTCTCATGACAAGCGTCTTAGGCAAAAATAACATTAGGAAATTATTCCTTCCTCCTCTAGCGAGTTGTAGGAGAAAATATTATAAGGTTTACACTTTTACCTTTCCACCTCTTATGAGTTGTTGGACAAAATAAATCAGGAACATATTCCTTCATACTCATTCAAGAGTTGACTGTAAAAATATGGCAGGAACTTATTCCTTTCACAAGATAAAAATAAGATAGGGTCTAACAATCCTTTCTCTCTTTCACGAGATTGAGAAAAAAAACTTCATAGGTTTTGAATGTAACCTTCCGCCTCTTCGTGAGTCTACAGTAAAACATCTACATGGAATTTATCCATCTGCCTCGAATTGAGAGTCTGGAAAAATATACAGGGTCAATTTCAAGATCCTTCCACCTCTCCGGAGTTGTATGGAAAAACAAATAAGGGACTTAATCGTTCCTCCCTCCTTTTCGGAGTTGATGGGAAACAACAAAAAAAGTGTGTATGCATTCCTTGGGACTGAATCCTTAATCCACATCAGCTGAAATGCCTTTTGCATGGAGGAAAATTGCATGAGACCACTTCCATTTGCGAATCCATTAATTTGGAATTTGTTCGAGTTAAATCAGAACAAGGCTTGTAGCATCATTGCTTCGCCGGCTCGTAGAACTGCCACGGCTGATTGATCTACATAACCACAAAGTGACGGCCTTAGTTACGCTGGCTTAATATTGCCACTTTCCTGATCTCACAATAAATCGCATGCTGGAATAGCGACCAGTGATTTATCACTTAGGATTTCGCATCAGCAAAATGGTTTTTGTATTTCGCACCTATGCAGAAAAACAGACTTGTTGAACGCTTCGAAAGAATTGCTGTTTACAATTTCTGGAGGAGCCTTTTTAGGCTTTCCTACTCCTACTCTTCGATGAAAGTCACAGCGAGTTAGTTGCGGGAGTTTAAAGTGAGTTAAAGGACATTTGATAGCTCAAAGCAATTGTCATTGTGTCCTTTATGGCCATCATAGCAAACGCTAGCATTAATTCCTCTCTGCTACAGGCTTTTTTCCAACTTTCAAAAGCTGGTTAAATCCACATGACTGTTGATGACTCTGACATTTGATGTTCGGCTCTGCCGCTCTTTTGTTGAAGATTCCAATGTCTAAGTCTGGTTTCAATACCGCTAGATTATTGAAGCATTAATCTTCCCCTCTTCAAGTGAGGAGGAGTGTTGAATCTTGCTCCGTACCACTACGTTGGTTCAGTCTATTTATAGCTGAAACAGGGTTTGAGTATTTCACCTTCAGAGGGTCGATAATAACAGACCATCACAGACTACGTATGCAGTAGTTGTACTGCCCTTCTGGTAGTTGGTTATACACTCTGCATGGAACCTTCTAGTACATGTGTTGTACACAGTATGCTCCAATTATGCTACTGGTAGTTAGACCTCACCCGTATAAGGGTTTAGAGTGCACAGACCAGGGATATTAGTATATATACCCTATGTAGCATTGTAGTATGTATGCCTCTTGGCTATGCCCTTTGGCGTAAGACTATATGTCTTCTCTCCTCTATGCTAGCTTCTCTAAGCATTGCTTCCCTTCTCCTCAAGACTCTCTGAGTACGCTGGTATAAGCAGGACTATTGCCGCTACCATGCATCTCTCCTACTGGACCGTCTCCTGGATGAATACAACTACCCTCCACTGCTGACGCCTACACGCTTAGGTAGTGTGAACTTATATTGGGATGTCTACTCGTTCTCTCAACATACTGACTCTTAGGGATCAAGATGGCTGCCTCAACTGCCTGGCACCCACAGACTGATGAGCAGACAGAGTGGGTGAACCAGGAACTTGATCAGTACCTCTGCCTCTTCATAAATGAGTGACAGAATGACTGGCATGACCTCCTCTCACTTACAGAATTCCAGCACAACAACTATGTCCACACTTCCACCCAACACTCCCCCTTCCTCTTAAATACTGAATGTCATCCACACATGGGATTTGAGCTGTGTCAGCTGCCCTTGAAGATCAAATCAGTTAACAAGTTTATGAAGCAAATGGAGTCAACACTAGAGGAAGTGAAATCTGTACTGGTCAAGGCAAAAGATGACATGACCCACTACTACAACCAATGATGTACACCCACACCTGTATACAAACCAGGCAACAAAGTTTACCTCAAAGTGGATGATATCCAGACCACCCACCCATCAAGGAAGCTTTCTCACCAACACCTCAGACTATATGTCATAGACAAGCAGGTCAATGCCAATGCCTACCATTTTCACCTCCCCCATTCTATGCAATGTCTCTATCCAGTTTTCAATGTTGTTAAACTCATACCCACACCACCCAATCCAATCAAGAACCACCATGCAAAACCTCCATCCAATCCTATCATTGTCAATGAAGAAAAGGAATGGGAGGTTGAAGAAGTCCTTAACAGCCACATTCACTGAAAACGACTTCAATACCTCATCAAGTGGAAAGGCTTTGGAACAGAACACAACTCATAGGAGCTAGCCAATGGAGTCCAAGCCCCAGACCTAGTCCAGGAGTTCTACCACAAATATTCTAGCACCCCTTGTCTCATCCATGCACTTACTTTTGGCTCACTTCCCTTCCAACTGATCCAACACCATGCATCAAGATGCTGTGATTTTGGAGGGGGGGTGAATGTCAGGGCAACCTCCAACAGTCCCCCCAGACCACCCCACAATCCCACACTCTCACCTGTGCTCAGCCATGCAGACATGAGCAACAACTGGAGATCCTGAAGGACAATGATGGACTTACATACATAATGAAGCAATAGGACAATAGACAGTAAAGTAGTATATATTAACCTGTACACCTGCAAGGGACCCTTATCCGATTCTCTAAGAATTCCCCCACAGGTATATAGTCCATACACATGTTCATAATACAACTAAGGATTCCTCCACAGTTACCTGCTCACCCACTTCATGAGAGCCTCATGTCCCCAAGCCACTCAGACTGCAGATTGCCCTTACAGTAGGGATATAAAATCATGTACACTCTCAGGACACTGAACAGACTTTATGCTAGTAGTAGAATTGGCTCATTAATTGGTGCCAATTACCCACCTTTCATTCTGATTCAAAAATAAGTGCCCTTATTGTCTTTGAATCTTCTTATTGTCTCTGGACATAGGACCCATTGTGGCTGAGATTCAAAATCTGACTTACAACTGGCCCAGATTCTTGATTTGGTGCCTGGGGTACAACTGGTCATAGAACTGGTGGTGGCTCCAGAGAAAGAGTCAAATGGGCAGCACAGGTTAGTCCCAGAGGCAGGAAATGATTGATGCCCAGGTTCTGAGTCAGTGCTGGTCTCAGCACAGGGCACTGGGCAAGTCATGGGTTCTAAATTGGTGCCTGCAAAAGGTTGAGTGGCCCAGGAGCAGGTGCAGGAGCAGGACACTCAGGTAAATTGCAGCAAAAAGGTAAAAGAGGAAAGCACTGAGATAAGAAACCAGCATGTTTGCCTTAAAATACTCAGATAAGAATCCTCCTGTTGAAATTGTCAAATATATCCCATGTTGATGTCATGTAAATACTGTAGATTTTATTCGAGTGCCCTGCTCCTGCACCCGCTCCACCCATGACTTCCTCAGTGCCCTGTGCCAAGACCAGCACCAACTCAGAACCCAGGCATCAATCATTTCCTGCCTCCGGGACTAACCTGTGCCACCCATTTGACTCTTTCCCTGGAGCAATGGCCAGTTCTATGACCAGTTTTACCCCGGCTACCAAATCAAGAACCTGGGCCAGTTGTAAGTCAGATTTTGAATCTCAGCTACAATCAGCCATATGTCCAGAGACAATAAGAAGATTCAAAAACAATAAGGGCACTTGTTTTTGAATCAGAATGAAAGGCCAGGAATCAGTCCCAGTGGAAAGTCAATCGAGCCGCAATCACACCAAATCGGGTGGCAGTTGCCAGTTTCGAGAAGCATTGATGAAGATTGATATCACATGTAACTAGCCCTCGTGACAAAGGGAAGAACCTATTGCAATCGAGCTTCGTTGACCGGCCTTCGGCACGTGCTGAGTTCGGGTTTATTAATAGGTTATTTCTTGGCCTCTTTTCCCGTTGTCATGTTCTTGCAGCCAGTCCCGAAAGTCCCGTTCACCGGTGTACGACGCAAGCAACCATCCTGGTACTGGTGCGCTGGCCTGTCTTTGTATATTGATTTTACTCCCATAATTGCCCAGGAGGCTGCTTGTTTGCCTACCTCGTTCCCACTTGTTGTTATCACTTTCTGGGGCCCTACCTGTGGACGCCTGGTCAATTCATCCCCCTCTCACTCATGATCAAACTATCACCTCGCCTACATATCTCTGGCCTCTATCTTATGCAGTGATTCAATGATCGATGGGCTGGTTCACAATTATACAAGAACTTGGACCCTGTTATATCCAATACACATTGCGTGGGAGATTGGCGCATGGACCTGGCAGCCGACATGATGTTCAGACAGGCTACTGGCATTGTGCTCTATAACTTCATATTCCCCTACTGCCTTGGCTGTTGCCCATGTCTGGAGATGTTTATCTTTATAGAAATTTACGGCTACTCTGACATGTCCGCCTGCATCAGGCTCCCGGAAATGTGTCTGACCCTCATACTAATTTGTCTTCGTACGTGCAGGAAAATGTTTTTGAAGAGGGCATCATCGCCAAGGTAGCAACAACTATAGGGAATTTGTGTAAAGAGGTCATGGTCAGGAGTGTAGTCCATGATTGTATACGTGAGATTCAGGCATTCCACGATGTGGTGGAGAGTTACAACACCGGGGTGTCTTGATACTAGCTGATGCAGCGCTATTTCATGGATGTGGACCTGTCGTAGTATCTGACCGCCTGCAACCATTTTTTCTGAGCCCATAAGAAACAAGAACTCCTGGAAATGCGGACTTCCATTTTAGGCAAATGCACAAACAACCACAACCCGAAAACGCGCTCTGCGATCCGCTTGCCTCTTATCTCTAACCACGACTGCCCGCTCCCCAATACAATATTTATTCACATTCTTTCAAGTCTCACCCATATACTGATGCCGATCGAAACACAGGAGGTCCTCGACATCTTTGGGGAAGTTTTTCCTGATGGTTCTTACGATTCTGACCCATATGCAAACACCACACAGGAACGCGCTCTTCATGAGAAACAGTGCGCATTTGATCTCAAATACAGGAACCCAGATCCCACCCCTTCTCCCCCTCCCTCCCATCCCCCTCATCCCCCGCGTTTGTCACGTATTAACCCTTCCTATCATACCACAAAATATAGCTGCAGTCCCCAACCCTCTCACCGATATCAACACGTCTCAAACAGTGAATTACACGTTGATTCACGGTCTGTTAATCACCCAGGCGCACCTCCAGCCGTAGCTGAAGCCCCGGACGTCAACAAGGAACTGATTTCCTCGAGTCACGACATCGTGGTCGTCGCGAGGGCAGTTATTGTCCATTTGGTGAAAAGGGACAACAGCCAAAGCGAATCGCGCCATATGTCTTGGTAAGTTTGGTGTCAAACATTACCAAGTTACAACTTAACGTAGCATATATGCTATGTTTTAGATCAGCCAATATGATGAGAACACACGCGAGGCCATTCGCCATGCTTCTCGCGATGTTCTGAAGTGTTTGGGTAATGAAGCATATGAAGAACTGGCCGACCATGTTGCTGAGTTAAAGCCCGACAACACATTCCTGCAGAGCGAGCTCAAGAACCTCCACATACGATTTCATGATATACAGTACGTTCTTGTTTTGTGTTCAAACATGTACTCATTGTCCCCGGTAATGTTTCAGAGATCTCATTCAACATTTATGCTCTGCACCGAAGCAAGCTTCGAGTAGTGTGGCCATGGATGGCTCCCCCAACCACTCCGATCCCATTGCTGGCACCACTCCGATCCCATTGCTGGCCCGCCTGCGCCCTTCAATGACTATCCAGCTCCCACCATAATTCAACGCTCCACGTTCCCTGATGGTACACTGATGCTCGGTTTCTCGGTACCAGAACCAATCAAATCCGAGCTGCCTGATATGAGTCCGGAGGTCCATTGGACTGAGGCAAAATGGCTCAAATCAGGTTCTAATGGCAAGAAACCACCAAACGGAGATTTTGTTCATAAGATCGATGGCCAGAACGTATCAGACCATCGACTTTCCGAAATTCGAAAGCTCGCTCGTGACACGTGGACTTTTCTTGCTGAGCGAATGGAATGGTGTACGCATAACCTCAAGGATACGTTGGACTTTCAAAACCATTTCCATGCTGTTGTTGAGAAGGCCTTTCCCGAGCTCACGCTTGGTCATGGTCACTGGAAGGCCGATAGAATTGCGACAGAGACATCCAAACTGGGTCGATGGCCAGCTCGAGGAGAACGGTGTCAAGAATCTCCATCCACACAACTATACACAAAAGAAGGTCGTACAATCCTTGGAGGCCACAGGATATTCACAAGATATTGACAATTCATCATCTTCATCAGTAAGTATCTCACCTATCAAACAATGTGTGTTTACTGATCATTACCCAACAGGCTTCCGCACCAGCAGGACAATGGTCAAAGTTCCTTACTTCGCTCGCCCAGAAGAGTAAGGGAAATCTACAGGTGAGTTTGTGTACGCTTTACAGTGGCCTGTGGGGCTGACTTTTATCACCTGGGGCAAAATAGTCATCAAGTCGACGAACCACTTTACTCTCAAAACCACATCAGTACTGCCTCAGCCTCCAGTACAGCCCCCGGAATCCCCACAAATCCCCCCACTGCCCCAGGAAGCTTGTGCCAATGCCGCTGGCCAACAGAACCTGCTGCCCGTTCCCACCAACAACAACACTGCTCTGAATCTGCAGGGTACTGCTCCACTGAGTGGTATGGCTCCCCAGAACGAGGTCCCGATGGTAGCCACCAATATGGCATCGCCTGGAGCGATGTCAGCTGCCACAACAACGATGATGACGATACCTCCCCTAGTGAACAACACCAGTCATCCCCCCCTACTGAAGCTCATTCCGTCCCATGATTCTACAACGGCAGCCAAGATGACAACTCCCCAGGATCCAACCACGATATCGGCACCCCTCCCACTGACAGATGGGCGATGCGGGTCATCTCCAACAGCCTCGTCAATCGGGCGGCACGATCCCTCCTCTTCAACCAGATCACAACGCAGAATGTTAAACGTGTATCCCTACTTTCGTCCCCCACACCCAGAACCCCAGAACGGTGCAGCTGCGGTGCCGGATATATCCCATCATCATGTCCCGACGAGCTTGAGCCTTACCTCAGTTCAGCTTCACAAGGACCCCACCATTGACCCTGCTCATGCCGCCACGGAACCAACTGGCTCATGTTCAACAGAAGCTGGATCCCCGATCGTAGTCCCTTCCCCGCCTGGATATGATGAAAAGGAGTGGCGTGGTGTTGTATGTGATCATCCACAGCCAGGCCATGCCTACAAGCCAAAGAAGCATGGAACAGATGCAGAGTACGTTCGCTCCTTCCTCTATACATCTACAATTGGTGGATAATGTTTTCAACAGGAATCTCGCTGGTATCGATTGGCTGAAGTGTCTTGAAGAACAGAAGGATAAAACAAATAACAAGAACAAACTTTGCAGATTACTGGCATACGATGGACGCCATTCAAAAGATTGTATGTGCTTTATCATCTCAAACAATTTATTGCGGTATAACTGTGATGATAGGCTTATTTCGAAAAATCAAAGAGTTTATTTAATTCAACAGTACGTCCAACATTTTTCCTTTCCTCCAATATAAAACTCTAACATCCCTTGGATATAGAAACCCGTGGCCCGCAAACCTAAAAAATCCGGTATGCCCCACCTGACTTAAAATACATTCGTATGCTGAGGTTAGCGCAACATAGCAGTTAATTGGCGCCCCATGCCAGTCCCCCGACCACACATCCTTTTCCTTGGTACGCCATGTTCCGAGTTTACTTGCAGCGAGCTCAGGTCTTCAGTCAGCCTGGCCTATCAGTCTGTACTCGCCCTATCGTATTATGGACCCCTGCTCTTAAACCCCACTTGCTATTGCTCGTTTGACTCCCATATTCAATTTGTACACATCCGACACTCATATTTGCTCTCAACTCACACAAGCTGTACTCGTACTCACTCGCTTTCAACCAACACAAGCCATACTCGCACTCACACTCGCTTTCGACCTGCACAAGCTGTACTCGTACGCACACTCACACTCGCTTTCAACTCACACAAGCTGTACTCGTACACACACTCGGAATTGCTTTTGGCCCCACCTTGGAACTGTTTTCGGCCTTACTCATGCTTTTATGTTTATGCTGACTCCTAGCTTTTTTGTTCACTCGCTGTGGTGAGTTGACCATTATTTCATCACATCGAGTTGAAATAACCTGATTTTTACAGGATTTACAAAAAATGGGCCAATGGTATGAACCAACCTGACCAAATCCGCGTAGATATGGCGTGATTCGTATTATTGCAGTTACTCAACGATATTAGATTTTATTAGATTACAGAATCATTGAAATTGAAAGATATCGAGGGAACTCAATTTAACTAGAAATAAAGTGCGCAAGATCGTGCGCTAAATCGAGCCAGGTTGGTTTCTCAATTTTGCCCAATTTGGCTCGATTTAGTATCAACTGGGAATCAGTACCGATTAATAAGCCAATTCTACCACTAGCATAAAATGTATACAGTGTCCCAAGAGTGTCTACGATTTTACATCCCCTCTAGTGTACCCTCGGTGATGAGTCCCGATCTCAATTGGTCTCAGGTGATAGGTCATCCTGTCAATCTTGCCTTCAGCGGGCGGGCGGGAGCAATGATAATCTTGCGGGGCCAACCTGAGGATACCTAGCGCACTACCAGTATACCTGTCCGCCTGGTCCTTGTGTACATCACCTAGTGGTCGACCAACCGAGAATTCGTGGCCTTTAGTCCACAGACGTGTGGCTTCAGAGATGTTTTCAAAAACCATGAGGTGGGAGTCTGCAGCACTAACATGTCGGCAGGGATTCCTCGGGGCTTCAACGGGGCGAGCGGAAGGTTTGAGTTTTCGATAGAAGAATTCATTGAACTTTTCTATCGTAATGGCGTTGTTAGGTTTTAACGGTGATCAGTGGAGGATAACGCACTGAACGACTCGAGGGGATCAAGGGTTTCGTCTACTTTAAGTTTATAGAATTCGATGAAGGCTGGGATGTCCTTGGCAGACTCGGGCAAGTCGTGCTTGGTGCCCTGTTTGATCGAGAGTGATTTGGGGAGTCCACAAGCTAACAATTTTCATCAGTTATGTAGCTTGAGCACAAGTAAGCCAGATACCCACCTCGTGCACCCTCCATGCGGCCCCTTCATACCCTTGTACAGCAGGCGGATGCCCAACCTCACGTACACCTGCATCTTTTCCTCCTCCAACTGACCCATTAGCCTGTTTTGCACAATGATATTGGCCAGGTTCTGGTAACCAAACTCGTGTCAATGTACAAACCTATACAAACTCAAACTTCCCATGGTTAGGGCTTACCACCCCGAGCTTGTGTCGCCACTACTCAACTTCGTAATAACCTTCACATACCACTTCCTCTGCGCCTGACTCGTGGTAACGAAATTACCCACCACAATCCTGTCCACCCGATTCCAATCCTGCAACACGCAGACGGCAATGTGCGGCATAATGTCTACCTCCCCCTTCGAACCCATTCTCAGACAATGACGTAGCGGACAACTCTTGATGTTGATAACACACTCCACCGAGTCCTCCCTGCTACTATCGTCCCCACCACTGCTGGCTGTAGATACGTCGCCAATTCCCGTAGATTTCTTGGTGACTTTCGGCTTGAGGGACTTGCCCTTTCGTTGAAAACGGGGATATTTTTTAGGCGGAGGTGGGTTGGTGAGTGAACGCTAACCACCCAGCACTTTTCCCGCAACACGTGACACGGACTTCTCTGACGGCCTCCCAGGGATCAACTGCATAACATTGAGCATCCTTTGATGAGCAGCCCTTACATGTTTTCGAGAATCCGCCGCCCCGGGATGGCTTAAATCTGTTGACACTGAGAATGTTCTTGCAACTCGTGCACCATTGTTGTTGCTCCTCAATATCAATATCTTCCATCATCCAAGCAGGCTAAGAATAGGCACAGTGAGGAATAAAAATGTTTTTGAATTCCCTAATGTGTCGCGTCGCGACGCGACACAACATATTCTTCTTTAGGTAGCCTGCTTATGCTATATGTTATCTCCTACTTGTTAAGTATGTCCTCAATTTGGTCGATATTCTCGTGCTGGCTTTGATCCCTCGAAGGCCATCGGAGAAGTCCGCGTCACGTGTTGCGGGAAAAGTGCTGGGTGGTTAGCGTTCACTGGGTTGGTGGCGTCATATCCGACGGGAATGCAGAATTGGCGCTGTTGGATGGAGGTGGGAGTTGTTGGAGCCCGAAGGAAGACCTTCCTCGGCATCTTCAGAACCTGATTCGGCAGGAGAGGCACTGGCGCCGCCACCCATGATGGAAGAAATAGGTGCGGTGACCTGTTGGAGGAGGACTTGCATAGGTTCCGTATTCATACCACGCGGGACTGGAGTTTTGTTACTATCGTTGATCATTTCTGGATCGTTGTCAATTCTACTGTGTAAGGTAGCGGGACCCGAAAAATCCAGTTGATCAAGTTTGAAGACGTTTCCTCTCCTATCAGCAACTTGGAGCATGGGCGTCGCGCAGAAACTGGTATCAATGCTCATGTCACCGCTATCCAATCGCTCCTTTTGGTCCTCGGGCCTGTTGAGCTCTTCCTCCAAACAGAGTATAACTTCTTCAAAAGAGAGTTCGTCTTCGTGAGCCTTTTTGCCGTAGCGTATGAAGAAGTTCGAGATCGTGGACGAGGAGAGGGTACTAGAACTGAGAGAGTCGAGCACGGGCGTGAGCTGGACGTGGGAGAGGCCCAGGTGCCATTGGTATCATACTACTTCATGTATTGGCACCAAAATCGTTGCTGGAGCGTGTCGTAAGGCTGATATTTAGCACTATTCCGACACCCTCAGTACATGGAACTAATAAAACAATGCACTGACTCACCGGAATGTGATTGTACCATTACGTTTTGCCTCCCAAGGCACCTCCTTGGCCGTCACCAATGGCAACTTATATTACTTCATAGGGTGGTCGCCATTCTCATCAGCAGCATACAACCCATTCGATCCAGGTTGGGGTGCGGAATCAATCAATTCCCTTACGTTGAAGATGGCACCGCGGATGTGGTCATTCGAGGAGAGCTTGTTCTGATCAAGGATCGCGAGTTGAACGTTGAACATCTCGTAGTGCCAAACGTGGAAAAGTAATTTCTCATCCCAAACGAGATTATGCAACTGACGTATGATGCGCGTCTGGGACACTTTCTTACCGAATGAGATGACGATGAAGGGGTCCATGTCCCACTCTGTGCGTGTCACTAAACAAAACAACTAAATAACTAATTCAGAAATCAGGAGGTAACGATCGCACATACTGTTCCAAAGGCGTGGAAGGTCATCAGCCCCTTGAATCTCCAACATCACAATATCCAGAATATCATTTCCCCCTTCAGGCTTGTATTCCGGGGATTTGGAGGGTGCCGTCGGTCGTCAGGGTAGAAGTGGCAGAAGTGGGAGCGGATGTGGAGGAAGAACCACTCACAGCAAGCCCCGATAAGCTTCAAGGGAACTTCATATAGGGCATGAAATCAGTTTTTGGGGTCATTGCTACCGGTGTCTTGACCATGGTTTCTACAGTCAGTGTAGTGAGAGAGCCGACAACTGTGGCCTTGAGTTTTTGTTCGATTGCAGTTGGGGGAGGTGTAGGTGAGGTGTAGAGATGAGCAAGCGGGCTTGGAGGGGCGGAAGAGGATGGTTCTGAGGGTGCATCGACAAAGTTGCCTTCAAGACCACCATCAATTTGGAACCCTAGACCTCCTTGATAAGAGCGGATGGTGCCGACAACTCCAGTCTGAGGGGTGTTAACTAGTGAAACTGAAGAGATGAGGGGAAATCACACATGGGGGGAGCAGAAACAACAGACGGCCTAGATCGTTTATTGGGCTCCTTAAACACACCAGTGAAAGAGAGGGGAGATGGCGCATTGGCCGGTGCGATGAAGTCAAGTTTAAGTCGAAATGCGCCAGTCGCTTGTATATTGGAACGGGTGGAGACGAGGGATACAGAGAATTGCCATATATAATGCATCTGTACACAAGGATGATGAAAGTGGAGGTCAATACACCATGTTACTAATGTGTTATTGGGATCATCAAAAGCGAACGGCCGAGCCACAAACCAGTCTTCCAACGGGAATGCCGCTTCTCCAAGGTGATCCTTAGTGGGCATGTCCTTGTCCCACACGACAAGTTCAATAGCGCCCAGCTTATCAGAAGTGGAAAGGTACAAAGGGAAATCGAATGTCGCATATTTCAGACTGTGCATCGGATTGGTGGAGTGCTTAACGACAGGAGTACTTTGACGGGAGTTGAGGCCTAGTACAGAGGCAACGATGAACCTGTGTGGGTGGTTATGTAAGTGATCGTGTGCTGCCAAAGAGGACGTATGGGCCACAGAAACCATTCTGTTAATAAGGTCAGTGCAACCAGCGACGTAAACATGGAGAATAATGACCGGCAGTTCACCCTGAGCGGGACTGAAACCCCCACGGAAGCCTCGTGTAGCCTTGAGAGGAAGTCTTGCGGCAATCTTGAGTGCTCGTTTGAATTTTGTGAATGTGACGTTGGCGGTAGTGGTTGGGGGTCAAGTGAGGAGGGTATATTGGGTGAGGCAATATCGTTGCCGTCATTATTAATGTTCTGGCTAGTACCGGTACTGTCAACATTAGTGCGAATACAATGTTGAACCATAGAAGGGAACTCAAGTCCCAAATCAGCAGGTCTCTCCTGGATTTCACACATGGTGTCGGACTGCAGGGAGAGTCTCAATGTATTCTCCAAGAATCCACAAGACACCGCGGAACGCTTTGCCAGATCTCGGGGAGCGTGAGTATGAGTTTTTGGCGGATGGAGGGATGGAGGCCAGGCGGGGAATTTCTCTACGACTTCACTGTTATTTAGGGATCAGCGTATAGCTAGCAGCCATTGGCTACACGATTCTTACACAAATTCACTATGACACTAAAGAAACTTGTGACTCCACGCATTGCTTGCGTCTTTCGTATCTACCAGGGATTACCGGAGTTAAACGCTTCAAAAGGTCCTCAAGAAATTGGAAGCCGCAAATCGTCGAACGAAAATGCTCGGCGATTTCTTCGCCTTACGCCAACGTGAAGGTAGGTAGAACCCTATATTTTGTTTAAGCACATGTAATGTGCCGTACTACGTTCCGAAGCATAGTAAGCACTGTACCTAGGTGTGCAAACCGACAGTTTGGCGTCGCACTTCATTTTACAACTGCACCTGCTCTTGGCACCGGTTGAAGACTGGAGCATTTCGGTTGTTCAAGATTTGAAAACCAGTTCCAAATGTAACTGGCTTCGGCGGATCCTTGAATTGAGAGATTTGCACAGTTGCGAAAAGGGAGCAAGGGCTGTAACTGGCCGAAGTTAGAATTCCACGGACAGTTTGGGAGGCCAGACAGCTTCACCTTTGCTCTTGGCCGTCTTGTGACATTGACAACTTGTCGCATCTCTTTGATAGGTAACTGTGAGGGATTCTTCGGGAGTATATGTCAATGGCAGGTCCTCAACAACCATGGTTTGCACGGTGATAGCATCCCCCGCAGAGGCGGATGCCTTGAAGTTGCCTTGGCCTTGGAACAAGTTGGGGAACATCGGTGAGGAGAGGGTTGGACACTTCAAACTTGGTCGAAGCAACGAAGTTCAACTGGCCTGAGTAATTGAAGCGACTGTCACTTATAATGCTCGTCAGAAAATACCGTATGGAGTGCCCAGGATTCGAACGTTCCTGTGTTTGAATGGTCACATCAGTCACAGCTCACTCATGATTTCCTTTCAAAGTGAGAGCAGATCGCCAACAGTGAAATGTAAGGGTTCGTAGTTTGCACTCCCGCTGAAAAAAGGTCAAATCAGGAAGGACTGATATCATCCGCACCCTCAATTTCAGTCTCAATTGAGAGGCTTCCCATCCAAGGGCCTCCAGACCTAGCGTACACTAAGGCCAAACAATACGAAGTAGCTCCATAATACGCTACCGGGGGTTGACCCATACGATAGCTTCCTCATGGTGTACTCCATAAAGATTAGCTAAACTGGGAGCATGCAACCCCATCGTAATCCGTGATTCTGCCTATAATTCCCCGTCGAACTGGAATAAAGTCGGCGTTGGCCGCTTGAGGATCCCTCATTAACCTAGCATTATTAGGCTTTGCAAGAGCTAGCTGCTCTGGAGCCTATGGGTATGTGCCCTTTGCTGTAAAGAAGCTTACAAGGGTACTACCATTGGAATCGCCTTGTCAAGGGGATTCCAATGGCAGGTCTCAACAACCAGCTTGACGGTGATAGCTCCCCGGAGGCGGATGCCTTCCATGAATTATCTAAGAAGGAGCGGCTCCAGGAGGAGGCTCTCGGCAATTGCCGTGGAGCCCATAGGCATGCGCCCTTTCCTGTGAATAACATACAACCTTACTACCGTTGGAATCCCCTCGACGAGGGGATTCCAACGGTACCAAAATCATGTCAAGGGGATAAGTATTTGACTTTCTATGGAATAAACAATATTTTCTTTCAATTATCTAAGAGGGAGCGGCTCCAGGAGGCAGCTCTCGGCAGTTGCTGGGGGAGCCTCTGGAGCCAGTGCCTCCAATGTGTGTGCGCCCACCTCAAAGCTCTGGAGCCTCCGGAAATTGCCGGTATGTGCTCTGGAGCCTGTCCCCGAGCCTCATGCCGTTCCAAATTGGGACACAGGCTCCAGATCTGGGATCCTGCCAGAGCCTGAGCTCGTCTGCTCAGCATTCTCCAGAGCCTCCCTTGAGACAACCCCTGGTCTATGCATATGTAACCCAACGTTTGGCCTAGTAAATGTGACCAAATAACGTTCATCCATTGATTGTAAGTTGAATGTACTAGGCGACAACTGTGTAAACTAATCACCCCTGCCTGACGGCAACTACTCTCTACTCTCAGCTCAGCTCGCACACCAAAAATGCAGGCCCAGATTCTGGCTTGGAAGCCATGGCACAATTACATTCTCGTCGTAAAACTAAGAAGGTGACGTTGCCGACGCGCTCAAGGCCCCAACGCACTCTCGTCCCCAAGGGGGCCTGCCTATACTACTCAGGCATTAATTGGCGGTATGTCACCAAACACATGGAATCTACAGAAGGGGAAATTGATCCTCCAAGCAACAGAATGTGACTACGAAAATCCACCCAACACTCGTCCCTAGCGAACAGACGCCCACGAGCTCAGCTGCTCTACGTCTCTCCCTCACCACCTGGAGGTCTCCCGGCTATCTCCTCACCACCTTGCGGCACCACACACAAGCTGTTGTGCCCGCGTTAAGCTTGACAGAAATTATGCAAGAAGGAGTTGCAGGTCGAGCGGCTTGTGTGTGATAGGTGGCATCTTGTAGGTTGGGGGGGAATAGAGAGTGGCGAGGGGACGACAACATGTTGAACACAACATAGACGAGGTCCGTGATCGTATTTCTTCTCTGACTCCTGGCTAACGCAACCACAGACCTCCAAGATTTTTATTCCGCCCTCTCTCACTCAGCAACAGACAATATCATGACAAAAGTCTCTTGTAGCTACTCTACAACACCGCACATCCCTCCCCGAGCACAAGCTCTCAGAATACCATGCCCGAACAGATGAGTGTTCTACCCCAGACAACTTGGGGGACCTAATGGTGTCCCTTCGCAGCTCGATGTTGGTTGTGGTGGATCCCGGAAGCGATGGCCGGGATCAGTGGGGTATGCGCCCCTGGGAAATCTAGGCTCGCATTCGAACACATCCTCAACTGCCTCCAAGGTGAACCCCAAAAGAGTCCAAGACTGACTCAGAACTCAAATCCCTCTCTGGATCCATGAACGACATTCACCAAGTCCTTGCTGGTAATATTGTACGCAAATTTTTTTTTTTTTTTACTGAATTTTATGTTATGTTAGTTTTGACTGATCAACCACCTTCTAGCCCGCGAATATCCTTATTAATTGCCTCCCGTACGACCCCTACGACAGCGACCATGACAACAACAATGATATCCAACATGTCCAGATGCTCGATGAAGTTGATGGTGTGGATGAGGACGGTGCGAGGAGCATCTCAACGATCTTCCTCATGAACTTGAGCCGGTTGATGAGGAGTCTACTGAACATGCGGGAACCTGAAGAGCATGAAGAATGCAGGTGTGAAATCAATTATGCAGAGGAGGACGGCGCCGATGATGATAACCATGCAGATTCTATAGACCCTGAACGTGAACGCGAAGGCTAGTCGAATTGACAACGCGATCGGGATCGGGAGCGCGAGCAGTAGCTCGAGTGAGAGGCTGCACTGCGGAAATGGGAGGACCTAGATGTTCAATGTTAGTCGGCCGCGCACACCGGAGCTTTCCTTTGGTCTCCTAGATGAATCATCGACAAAATTGAATGTTAGTATCACTACTACCGCCGCCACCAACTCTCCACGCACGAGGTCTGGTACCCTTCTCGGACCTGGTCCTAGCCGATCACCATCTTCGCCTGTTGCTCGACTAGGCGTCACGGCAAGTATGAAAGGGGGTGTGATGGGTGGTGGTGAGGTGATGGAACAAGTGTTGCAGCTTAGTGTTCAGATTTCGGTGGTGGTCAAGTTGACTATGGAGGCACAATATTCTGCTGCTCAGGATACAATTCGGACGCTGGAGGGTAAAGTGTCAGAACTTGAGAAGACGGTGAAGGACTCGAAGTCAAAGGTGACTACGACCGTCGTGGACACTGCTGTCTACCCCGCGCCTCCTACTATCGTCTCTCCGAAAATAATGACAAGGGTGGAGAAGAAGATAAGAAATCGTTGATGGAAGAGTGGAAGAAGGCGCCGAAGGGCAGTGGAGTGATGTGAGGGGGGAATGGCATGAGGAACGCAAGAGGGTGAAGCGCGCGAGGGAGGAATGGGAAGCCAAAATGAAATCGGTTGATACTGGTCTCCTACCCGCTTGCTGCGAATTCTGCCATCCTTCTCGCGACGTGAACACGATGATTTCCGTGCCCCCTATTCTCGAAGCATCCCCAGCTCCTCCCTCTCACACTCTTCCAAACCACCCACTCCCCTCCCACTCGCTTGGTCTTTTTACTAAAAATTTTGCGAAGGAAAAAAAATCGCGGGATCAGGTGAATGGCAACGTCGCGTAAGTCTCCTATTTTACCTCCTCAAGAAATTCTCCGCTGACTTGAACACTTGTCAGATGCTCCGTTTGCGAGCGGCCTTTGAACACAGCTATGGGGACAGCACACAAAGCGTGCACCGATCCTCACGCTTGGTGCTCGTTCACCAACGGTACGACGAAAACAAAGGTCAAGAGGGAAGGGAATGGAGGGAAGTTGATATGTCCCAGGTGCAAGACTGGGTTTTTCGGTACAACAGATATTATTGTACGCGATGTTTCTCCTCCTCCAGTTCACCTATTCACGACGCGTCGCTAGCTTCAGCCGAACTTGTCCTCTCCGGGGTCCATCCAACACAAAAGCACAACAGTCAGGCCCAGCTCGTGTAGTTCATAGCAACGAGCTTTTAACCAAACTCCTGACTACCTCTGTTGTGCACCCCTCCACGCTGGTACAACGCCAATCTCCTCACATCGATACCACGCCTCCTGTATCATCACCACTTCGATACCTCACGAACACGCCAATCCCCACTCGTCCGACTTCGATCGCAGAAACCATTGACTGACAGCTGGATGTAACTCCACCTTCCTCACCCCGCACATCCCCTCCAAATACCCTATATCACCATCCCACTCTTGATACTATCCAACTGCTGCTTCTCATTCAGCATGGATTGGTTATCAACTCCAACTTTAACGTCCTCATCTGCCTCGAGCGCCGAGGCATCATTGATCCTTCGGAGCTTCGCCGCCATTTCACTACCCACCACAAGGAACTCCGGCCCTCGCCCGACCTTCAGGAGCAATTCAACAATGAAATCTCCGATACTATCCCAATCTCACCTATACTCCACCACACCCAAACGATTGTGTCAACCCCATTTACAGTCTCGCACCACCAGTCTCCAATTATTGGCACTGTTCGACGCATAACCACTGTTATTCCTCCAGAAATACTTTTGGGAAACACCGGTGTACCTCGACCTCGCCATCCTGGACATTAACCCGTGCCCAACGCTTCGTTAACAACACGTCCAGTCCTTGGTTTCCAGTTCGCGATCCTGCTCCGCTTCCCAAATCTCGAGACGCATGGACCCTCTACAAAGCTCAACGTCGAGAACAGGTGCCGACAAATACAACGACCGCCATTTCTGATGACTACCGGGTTCTTCACCAATTTCTCCACAAGCATCGCTGGTTTGAGCAAATCTGTGATAGCAACATGAAGATCTTATCCCACTTGTATCGTACTCCGCTCGTGATGAAACCTATGGTAATCTTCATAAGCACATACATGCTTTCCTTGCAAACTCCCAATCTTCCCTTGATGGTTACTACATACGCCGACTTGTGAGCACTAAACCAGCTGAAGAACACACTGAAACCAATGTTCGTCGCCACCGAGATGTAAGCCCTGATACCCATGACAATTACGCACGTATTATCACAAGTCTTGTTGCCTTCGTCCACTGTCTTATGTCACATGAAGACAATCCTTATCATTTTTCCATTCTATCTGAAATCGATTCTGCCTGTCGGACCTTAGTTGGCCATCTCTCTCCACCTAGCCTTAGGGGTGACAACATCAGAGCTCTAATATCCAATCAATAATCAACAACACTCCCCTACACTCTATAGGTACGATTCATATACCACCAGAATCTACTCGTCGAGGCGATTCCAGCCGTAAAAAAATCTCGCTGAACGGACAAGATCCGGATTTTCTACGGCCTATTCTCTTGTCACCACCAAAAAGCCGTGCCATTGCTAAATACGCTCTGTATTTACATACTCTTCAATAAAATATATGATTTATATACTGCTGACTCCTGGTTTTCTATGACCCATTCTTTCGTCGTCCCCCAGGAGCCATTGCCATTCCGGAAATTGCCGGGATCTAATGGCACCTCCCAAAACGGTGAACCACTGCCGCTGGCACCCCAGTGGCACGCCCCCTTGCCATTTCTCCCACCATTCCCCTCCCGATCTGGCCAGTGATCGAGGCCGATCATGTTTCCCAATCCAGCCAGTGATCGAATGGCTGGCTGGTGAGTCTCTCCCCCTGGCCACAACCATTGCCTGCCGTTTGCCTATCCCCTCCCATCCCCTTCTGTCCCCCTTCCCTCCATGTACGGCAGGAGCACTGCCGCAGGCTATGGCAGCATATACTCACCCGTAGGTTGAGAGAAAATGACCTTCGGTGAGTGTCAATTCTCGTATGGGTTCTAATTGAGTAATAGAACCCACCAACGTCGTGATCACGGGCATCGTGCACGAACGCAGTGGCCTTTTTTCTTCAACCACAACGACGACAGGGAGGCGGGATGTTTTTTTACCTACCCGTGAGTAACATGCAAGTCCGTGAAAATTTTTACTGATGTATTTTGCAGGTCCAAGCGTGCACGTTCTGGTGCATCGTCCGAGGGGCCCGAATGACCACCGTACGTAGTAGGACTGCCACCGCCAAGTTTTTGGCACTGCTAAAATCTTATTTAGGACGAAAAAGTCAAGGGAACCCAGGGAGGATACAATCAGGTACGTCAATACACAATGTTATGGCTATGTACTCATTGGTTTGCATGCAGATGCCCAGTTTGCTCACACCCTGTCCTTGGACAACTCAAAATCCTTGACGAATGTGCGATCGGCACTGTGGACTGCACGCTTCGAGGGGGAGAACAGGTTCGGGTGGAGAGGGACGCTGTGACGGGCAGTTTGCTGATGTCCGAACTGCTCGTTCAGATGTTTTATGGGTTCGGAACTTGTGGTGCGTCGCATTATCTTATTGCAAATTTTACTTACTCACTTGTATCCAGAATCATTGCCTCCAATGTACCCTTCCAGGGATAATGACGACACTCCTGTGTCGCAGACGTACTGGTAAGTTCGCTCACCCCCAGATTACGCGTATAATCACTCACTATGCATCCGAGGACAGTTTAACCTCTCTAAATGTAGATTTTGTTGGTCCCCGTTTTAATGCAATTGTTATAGTTGTGTTATCAAGTCAGAGTAGGAGTTGCAGGTCGCGAGGCCATTCGCCCTCGCGTTATGTGCAGCACCCATGATCATCCACCAGTCTTCAGGGAGTTCTATGGCCCGTCCTGCGGCTTCTCGCACTCCTTCTCACCGCCATTCTCCTGATCTTCCTTCAATCCGTAGCGCCAGTCGTGGCCGCTCTCGTAGCCCTAGTCATCACCGATACTGCGACGGGTATTCTAATTCTTTTGGTCATCATTCAACGAGTTTCACTTCGACTCCTCTTCATCACCAAATTCCAGAGTTGAGCCCAAGCACCCTTCCGCTCTCACCACAGTCACCAGCGTACAGTCCGAGGGGCTCACAAGAAGAGGGTATATGTATCGAGTATGTCCACGGCATGCGTCGCTTCGTCTTCTCCCGTACACTTTTTTCCTTGATGCCAACAGGTACAAGGTGAGTCTTCGTGATTTTTAAAGACACTTTTCGTTGAGTATCGTAGTTCTAAACACAATCATTCTCCTACGTACGCCCACGTTAGTGGGCACCTCGACCATTAAATGTCTCAACAATCCTTTTCGTCGTGGGGGTCGTTGGTCCAGCAAACCATGGGAACGGAAGCTGTTGACCGGCCCCCGATACCTAAGTGATCTCTATCTTATTTCGACCTTCTCCGACTAGCGCTCTCTCGTGATGACGCGTAGCTCAGTCCTCTACTTCCTACGGTGACGACGTTCTCAACAAAATACGCCGTTCGGTGACCACAACAACTAGCCACGGCCAGTCCAGCGCAAATGGAACAATCAAGCGTTCGGCATTTGAAGGCAGAAACACGATTGCTTACGATCCGTGGGACCTCTTACCAGATGCAAGTGATGAGGCCATGATGAGTGGAAAGATGCCCACATTGACGCCCTTATGAAGACGCAACAAAGAGAAGGGGAAGCATCAACAGTTGGATTGATTCGCTCTTAGGTGTGTTCTGAACTTAAAGCGACGCTCATGGACTCATTGCTTGAACAGGAGAAACGTGGAACGTCCTCAAAATCTGTCTTCAGCTGCAGCAGGCTCGGGAATGGTTCCCAAACGGTCTCGTCGACAAACGTGTTCTACAGACTCAAAAATGGAATTTCTTGCTCTTCGACATGCCTACCCACCTTGTCGCTGACGTACGAACCCAAGAATCTATCATTAACCGCATCGCCGCCCTCCTCATTTCCACAACATCTGCCATTCCACCCAGCGCTCTCGACATGGAGGCCGTCCAATATCGTATGATATGCCGATTTGTCTCGCATGCAAAGCGTACACGGCCGGCGTGCTGGATAACGGCTTTAGGAGATTGGATTGCGAAGCACGCGAGGCTGCTTTTCAACAGTGCGACAAAATCTCGCCAATATCAACCACTCCTTCATCCCCCAACCTTCAACCTTCAAATTACCAGTGTATTTTCCCTCACTCCATTTTGTGATCCGCACACATTCCTGACCCGCAAACGTAAAATAGTGCCACTACGACGAGACCTCCTCAACGCCATCAACAAACTCGCTAACGGTCGCTCTGGCAAGGCTCACTACCTCCTTCGGCGTGCACCTGCGGTTGAGGTGATGAACCTCCTACGATATTGGGGGTGTTAATCTGACCTTCACTTTCAGGCATGAGCTCTCAGAGGGTATCTTCGACCTTGAGATCTTACTTATCCAACGTTATTCAACAAAACCCCAAATACGCAGCCGTAGCCCCAATATGTCGCTCCCTCCTTCACTACCATTTGCCACCCAGAAGGACCCTTATGTTACAGGCAAGATCTTCGAGGTTAACACTGGTTTCGTTGCTCGGGTTCGATGGGAGAGGGGCCCTGATACCGTTTTCAAGACGGACACTACCTTTACCCCCACCGCCGTAAGGTTTCATTTGTTTAAGTGCAAGGTGTTAAAGCAAAATAGTGGGCATGCGGGCACTGTTGAAAAGGACTAGCTTTTGCGAGTGTGCGACAGAGCGCGCTTGTCCCACGAGGAGAACATCCTGGGAGCCATGTATTGCTATATCCACGGGCACAGGTGAGCGCCGTGTATCCAGGGAGTCGACAGACACACCCGCACTCACAAATAGCTTTGTAGGTGTCACCGGTGGTGGAAGGGACGATGTCAGTCTTCATGTCATCCGATTTTGATTGGAAGGGCTGGGAATTAGATTTTGGGGGAAGGGTTTGTTATTGGTCGTCGCCCCCGGTGCTGCTACTCCTCACCTCAGTCTCAACTCCCCGATATTTGGACGCCCTACCTGACTAAACCCTGGTGAGTTCTTTCCCGTGTTTGGTAGAGTGTTTATAATCGCGATATCTTCAGATACATCTGCGGTCCGCAAAGACTAGGACAGGCAATGGATCCTAGATTGTTTTGCCCTGCGCTTGGATCAGCAGGGTGATGAAAAGAGGGCGAGGGCAATGGACGACTTTGGAGAAGGCCCCTTGGTGATGTTCAGAAAGTCGGATTCCAGAATCTGTAAGTCATTATTTTGTCTGTATGTAGGTTGATGATCCATTACTGTTAGTTGAACGCTCTATATAACACTCCATGGTAAATCACCCTCGAAGCCTTGTGCCAATGATTTCAGCGACTAGCCATGTAAGGACCTGCGGTGTGGAGAAGGAGTGATCGCGACTACAAGAATGTTCAACTTCAAAACTCCAGATCTTTGGTGGGATTTCCCTTGTTCTCAAGAAGTTCATCGCTCCCCAGCCCGCTGTGCAATAAGGACAATCTGGATGCGCCGAGTGGGTTATTCAATTCTTTCGGACTGTAGCATCATACTACCCGCACTCCCTTGTACCCACACTCCCTTGAATCCACGCTCGTTCCACTGTTAACTCACTCATTTGTACTGGTACAATCACACTATAGTCACTCATTAGAAAATCACGCTCATTTGTACTACCAATATTAACCATTTGTCGCACTTATGATGAAGTTGGCAGGGCAATGTTGTCCCCGAAGCATGAGAACAAGGTCCACGCGTCAAAAATTTTCGTCTTTTTTTTTTCAACAACCAACAACTCCAAGCCAGTACTGCTCTCACTCGCTAGAAGTTCCCCACCACTGCGCAACAACGGCCAAGAACTGAGAGTGGGGTCCGCCGGCCATCTCGTTGTCGAAGGCAAGTCCTGGATCAAACCAAGAAGTGCTTCGCTCGCGGAGGGAAGCTTTTGGAAACCACTCCAGTGGCAGGTGAGTGTGGGCGGGTTGAGAAGTTCGAACAAGGCACCGGCCCAGAAAAAAAAAAAGGCCAGGTTGTCACGGTCACGGTCACAGTGTTTGCCCCACTTTGCGCGCAAGCAGCTTGGGCAGCAAGTTATCGATCCCGAAATGCCCGATATGGCATCGCTGGTCTTTTCTGGCGGAGAGTAAGATTTAAATAAGAGCGTATGAGCCTTCTTCAACTCTGCCAAGGGGCGATTTAGAACAAACTTCAAAGGATAGAAAGAGCTTCGGCGGACCATGTTTGACTCGGTACTGTTCCACGATCATCCTTACATTCACCAAAGCTGCCTCAGCCAACGGTTGTTTTCCCGGTTTCTGCTCTAGATATCCCGGGCGATCAGGATCGACATCGGGTAACACCCCAACCGAATTGACGGGCCAGGGGGCACCAATGGGTGCCGACATAAGCGCCATGATATCAGCCTGCTCAACATCTCGTCTGTAGAGGTGGTTGAGGTTCTATGGCCGAGAGTAGGAGTCGTGAGAGGAAGGAGTTGTGTCTGGGAGAGGCTCGCGAATCCCCTTGCCCCATGCGATGAGAGGTGCTAGGGTACAATCAGGATCTATCAGAAATCATGGAGATGGGGAAGATATGGTAATGACAACGATTGAAATGCTCACGTACGTCTCCGTGGTTCCCAATCACCGACATTCCATGGTCAGCGGTGAATACGAAACTAGTCTCATCATCTTTATAAAATTCCTTCATGGGTTTTTCAGTACGTTTGACGATAGAGTCCCCAACTTGGATGTTCTTCATATATTCCGGAGAGTGGGGTCGGTAGGAATGTCCCGTAGTATCTAGGCCTAACATGTGTAGGAAGGACACGACTTTATCTGCCCGCATTTTGGCGTTCAGCGCAGGGTCGGCGGTTGTGTTGCGGAAGAGTGTCTCGACTTGGTTAAGAACCCATCTATCAAGGTCGACGGCATCTAGTGAACGAGTTGAACGAAATTCTAGGTTAACAAGTAGAGGGTATACCTTTCGTAAAGTCCTCTTCTTCTGTACCATATGGCCACCCCAGAACTCTACCCGGCATGGCACTGCGCGCGAACATAGTTAATATATCTGGCGAACCAAAGGAGAACGTCGTGCTTGACTAGTTGAATACAGAGTCAAAATCCACAGGATTAGTCTTCCATCCGTACTAGCCGTCAGAATCACAATACTGCTTCAAGTAATTTGTATACATACCTTAGTCACAACAGAAACATCTTCGGACATTCCACCAATAATAGCAACATGCCCTGGTCGACTTTCTCTGGGCAATGAGGGGGCGAGATTCTGAATGCACCACGGGTTTCTGCTATAGATCTCAGATATGGTGCTATGATCTTCAGAGAGTCTTTGATCTTCGGAAACGGATTCTCATCGAACAAAAGGTCAGCTCGCAAGCCGTCACCTAAACAATTAAACCGATCAGAGCTTGTCCCCGGGTTTGAAGTTATCTGGAGACGTACCAATGACCAGGACCAACCTCTTTTCCTTGCCCTGCTTCATTTGAAACCTCTTCATCCCATGAACGACCAGACTCGTGAAGTAGCAGTCGAAGACTGAGCCAACGAAGACGAGGTGGGGGGAGACTGGTGAGCAGCAGCTTTCTGACGCTATACATTGACTTGACCACACCATGGCATGCAACTGGTGACATGGATTCCGTTCCACGTACTGCGCTTTGTTGTCAGGGGGTAGAGATTATAAGCCTGGGAGACACGACCATCATCTGGGCGGTGATGACGGAACGGACAAACGAAGTTGAATCATGTGAGTAATTGTCATTACCCGATCCAAGTTGGCTTATTCTGCTCAGCACACAATGTCGAAGCCAAAAGTTGCGTACTACTATGACCGTATGTATTCACTTCTACTCACCTTTGGTTGTTATATTGACGATAATCAACCATTAGCGGTTGTTGGCTCATACACCTATGGCCTTGGGCATCTTATGAAACCTCACCGGATGCGGGTCGCCCATGACCTCGTCACCGCCTACCACATGCTACCCAAGATGCATGTCCTTGTGAGTTTCTCCATTACCCTGGTATACTGCAAGGTTAACAGGACATGGGACTGCTCCAGCGCCCCAAGCGCGCCAGCCCTAAAACCATGACAGCTTTCCACACCGACGAATATGTCCACTTCCTCACCCGCATCGCCCCTGAAACCGCCGAAGAACTAACATACCACGGAACGAGATGTCGGTATTCATGTCTCCGATTCTCGCACTTCCGAAGAACTTACGATGTCTTGAAGTTCTTGTAGGAGACGATAACCCAGCATTCGAGGGATTATCCGAGTTTTGTTCATTATCAGCTGGAGGTTCAATATGTACGTGCCCATGTCGCCTTTCAAGAATCTACCTAACAAAGTCTAATTCCAGGCGCTGCTCGGTGAATAGCTTTAGGCGCGGCTGACATCGCCATAAACTGGGCCGGTGGTCTCCAACATGCCAAAAAAACGTGAAGCATCAGGCTTCTGTTACATCAACGACATTGGCCTCGGCATCCCCAAACTCCTTCGCTCTTACCTTCGTGTTCTCTACACTGATATCGACTACCACCACGGCGATGGTGTCGAAGAAGCCTTTTACACCACCGACAGAGTCATGACGTGTAGTTTTCACAAATTTGGTGAGTACTTCCCGGGTACTGGGATGCAGGAGGATAAAGGGAGAAAGAAGGGGAGGGGATATGCGGTAAATGTACCATTGAAGGATGGAATTACGGATGAATCATTCAAGGGTATTTTCGAGCCCGTAAGTCCGTCATGACCCTCTTCGTATCACAAGGTACACATCCAATGGGATCACAGGTTATTGCGAAGATCCTCGATGTATTTCAACCCTCAGCAGTAGTACTCCAATGCGGTGCCGACTCACTGGCGGGAGACAAACGGGCTGCTTCAACATAACTATGAACGGACACGCACACTGTGTACAATTCCTCCGGAAACAGAACATACCGCTCATTCTACTAGGTGGAGGAGGATATACCGCGAAGAACGTTGTGAGGACATGGACCTACGAGACGGCATGTGCGCTCGGAATCGAAAACGAGATCGACCCTAACCTACCCTGGAACGAATACTCCGAATGGTTTGTGCCAAGATACCGATTAGAAGTGGTGGCGAACAACATGGATGATCTGAATGTTAAGGACGGTTCCCTTGACTGCGTGTGGTGAGCAGCACCGTTGTTATCAATGACCTTAATGAAACTGACTTGGGTGCCTTGAACTCAGAGTTACAGCCCTTGAACAACCCCAAGTGCTCGTACACGCACCCTCAGTCCAAATGCATGTCGTGCCAAAAGAAAGCTTGGGCCAACACCCCGGGTTTATTAAAGACGAAGAAGGGTGGGACGAGCTTGACGAACCGCTAGCACGTAAGTCTTCCTGCTTCTCCTTACCCACCCAAATCCCTCTCACAAAAGAACCAGAGCATGCACGATATAACCCCTGCTCCCTTCTACCCTTACCATGCAACACGGGAACAAAGAAAATGCCCTGCCTGAAACTACCAACCCTATTTAAGTCCATATTACCCGCTTAAATATGTGCCTAATGCCCTAACAGGTCGAAGCGTCATAAACTTAATCTAGACGATGTGGGCAATCTGTAATTGCTTGACTATCGCTTTTTCATAGAGTTTCGCGAGACCATATGCCGCAGGTGCTCCTTTGTCAACGACTATCCCTCAGCGGTTCCACTTCGATTCACCAAAGCTGCAAGATTCTCATCGTATCCGTCGTTACCATTGTTCAACTATGCCTCCAGCGCACCCCTACACTGTGCAGCAGCCACATCCTGCCCTGTATCTCCACCCGCTGAATGACTCCTCTGTCCCAAAATATATCTCCGTCGTTGGTGGTTAGCGTGTTAAAATCAAACGGCAGACAAACCCCAAACTGCCTCGGGCAGGAGGAGCGGCTTTTTCGACTCCAAAATACTCAGCAGACAGTGCGCGGAGATCTGGGAGGATGGTAGCAAGGTTCCTTCCCCAAGCTGGTCATTTGAGCCGTTTGTGCTTACCAGTTTGAGCAATTTGCATCAGGACGTCAAGAGCTCCAATGGCACCTTATCAACGGCGAGCGACTCAGCGCAGAAGACGTCGAGTCTGCGCCTTACGAACTAAAAAGCGACGACATCGTGGTGTGTTCAAACTGCACACAGTTCCCCCGCCTCACCCTCTTAATTTTTTTACTCAGGAATTCAGTATCGACGTCGTCGGCAAGGACAGCAAGACCGTTATCCACCACCAGCAACAAGACGCCCAGCACTCACTTATGGGTGCTGGCCAGCCTAGGGGACCTAATGGGATCTGCTGGCAGTTCAACTTCGGTAGTGGTGGGCCTTGGCAACGGCGGCCGGGATGTAATGTCCCCGGGGGGCTGGGTTTGGCTGGGATGGGCGGGATGGGCGGCAGTATATGCGCCTGCCTGGGAAGTCCGGCCTCACGTTTGAATACACCCGCAACTGCCCTCAGGGTGAACTCCAAAAGAGCCGCGGGACTGGCTCAGAACTCCATTCCTTCTCTGGATCCATGAGCGATATGCACCAAGTCCTTGGTGGTAATAATGTACGCTTTTTTTTTTTTTTAATATAAAATTTAGTTTTACGTTATACCGGTTTTGACTGATCAACTACTTTCTATAGCCCGCGAATATCCCCCTACCCTCATTCATTGCCACCTGTACGACCTCTACGACAGTCTTCACCAACTCAAGCACAAGAATCGAACCCGGCGCCGTCGAGCATATCACCACCACCACCCTCGGATCAGCCCCCGCGTGAACAACTGCTACCACCACCACCAACCTCTTCACAGCCCGAGGAACAACCTGCGGCGGCACCCTCACCTCCCACCACTACCTCCACCGCTGTCATCTCCCAACTCCAATCCCAACTCCTCGATACCCAGACTTCCCTCGCTGAATACGCTAACAAGGTCTGTGCGCTCGAGGTCATCGTGGATCAAGGGTGCATTCGAAAAGAGCTCCCACATCTACGACTTCATGGAAAGTCGTCAACGGGAGCTCGTTACGGAATCTATGGAGGCGGAACATGACAGGAGTGGTGATCATCATTGTCACCACCACCTCCGCGACCACCATGACCAAACGGATGATGGTGGGTTGTTGGAACCCACGGGAGGGTTCGACCATGACAACGACGATGATATCCAACATATCCGGATGCTGGATGAGGTTGACGGTGTGGATGAGGATGACACGAGGAGTATCTTCCTCATGAACTTAAGCCTGTTGATGAGGAGGATGAGGAGGATGTTGCGGCTGTTGATTGTGCGGAGCACGAACACAAGTACGATCTCGAGCGAGAATCTGAAGAGCACGAAGAACGCGGGGATGAAATCGAGTATGGGGAGGAGGAGGACGGCATCGATGGTAGTCGTGCAGATCCTATAGATCTTGAACGTGAACACGAAGATGGGTCGGACCGACAACGCGATCGGCATCGGAACGCGAGCGGCAGCTTGGGCAAGAGGCTGCACTACTGAAACGGGAGGACCTCGATGTTGGTCGACCGCGCACGCCGGAGCCTTCCTCTAGTCTCCGAGACGAATCACCGACAAAACCGAATGTCAGTATCGCTACTGCTGTTGCCACCAACTCTCCACGCACGAGGTCTGGTACCCTTTTGGGCTAGCCCCAGCCGACCACCACCTCCGCTCCTGCTCACGCATGTCACGCAATCTCCACTCACGACCAAAATTTCACACAACTCGGCCACGACATTCCGGTAACCCCTTTTCAGCAAAACACCTAGCTTTACTGCTAAACAATCCATCCCTGCCGCTGCCCGTGCCCTGCCCCCCATAGAATCTAACAATGGATGCGTCCGTGCGCATAAATGGCTCAATCAACGGCGATACCATTGAGCCGCTAACGTCCGGAGAGGTGATATGTGCCGCCCCAGCAAGCGATGGGCGACTACGAAAATCCATTCAACACTCGTCCCCAGCGAATGGACGCTGAGGAGCTCGGCTACTCTCCGTCTCTTCAACACCACCTGGAGAAGTCTCGGTTGCTTGGCTCACCATCCTCCCCATCCTTCATGCCGGACCCTCAACCCCTCACCACCTCACAGCACCAGACACGAGCTGCGACCCGCTCCGTATCCTCCGCATCATCATCTTTCGTCTCCTCTCCCCTTAACCCATCCTCTTTTCATGTCTCCAATCCTTTCACTTGCTCCCTCTCTTCATGGCCGGTGTCCCGCTCCTCCAACCAACCACCTCTCCAAGTTCATGGCCTACGACGACCCAGCTCACAAATACATTCCTTCCGCCCCACTAGACCGGTCCATCCGTCCCTGCAGGCCTTGGGAATAGAGGATCTATGGTCCTTTATCGGCTTGCAGACGATCGAGACCGCCCATTTTCGGCCCTCCTCACCTCTCACTCTCCCAATGGCAGCGACCGCGACAGCTTGCTCGTCCCACCCAAGTTCCCTTCAAACCGCGATTCTCTCATCTCCGATTCAGGCGATTCTCTCATTTCCTTTTTGACAGACTCCAAATACCCCTCTGGTTTTGTGGGCTCGGAACATGGATGGGGTCATTGCCTATCCTTACGACCTCGCACAAGATGAAATGAGCGCCCCCGATGATGAGGATCTCCTCCACGATCCCTCAACAAAAGGCGGATTCCGCGGAGATGATGGCGCGTTTCTGGGGAGAGGCATCCTCAACGTCAGCGTCCTGATCTTCCTCATCCTCGCCCTCCTCTCCTTACTCTCTTTATCTTCTACCCCGTCATGACATTCTACCAGACACAAGCATGTAATGCACGTATCGAAGGAAATGTCCGCGTCAACAACACCGGTGAGCGTTTTCGTTTCATAATCATTTCATAATAATACTATAGGGCGACATTTTCGCTAACTATGTGTGTCAGGCCAAGCACCTGCGCTTTTTCAGATGCCAGAACTTATAGACTCTGACACTCCCGAAGGAGCACGTAGCCGCACCGGATTCGATGGAAACGATTACGAACTCGTATTTTCAGACGAGTTCAACAAAGATGGGAGGACTTTTTTCCCCGGTGATGATCCATATTGGGAAGCTGTCGACGTTTGGTACGGTGCAACCGGCGACATCGAATGGTATGATCCGGGCCAAGTCACCACGCGCGACGGTGCTCTCGTCATCACCATGGATTCTACCAGCACTCTAGAAGCTGGGAAAACACCTGGTATGTGTTTCGGTTAGTTTTCTATAACCTTCTTTTTCTCACCCCGGCTAGGTTCCACCGCCCCGTTCACTGCTGCTGATAACCATGGCCTCGAGTATCGAAGCGGCATGCTGCAGTCTTGGAACAAGTTTTGTTTCACCAGAGGTTATATCGAAGTTGCCGTAGTATTCCCGGGCCCGGACGAAAATACACAGGGCTATGTATGTGTTCCCCAATCACTTGATTCCGCGGCCATTTCTCACGACCCATTCTTAGTGGCCCGGCGCTTGGACGATGGGGAACCTTGCAAGACCTGGATACCCCGCTACTACCGACGGCTTGTGGCCGTACACCTATGACTCCTGCGACATCGGCACGTTTCCCAATCAGACCAATCGCGATAAACTCGGTCCTCCTGCTGCCATCCATTCGGACGCTTCCCGCTCAAAATACAACTTTGAGCTCAGCTGGTTACCTGGTCAGCGATTATCGTACGTGTTCACCTAGTCGTTTTCCCCTATGTTGTTCTCATTTTTTGTCCTTCCCAGTGCTTGCTCGTGCCCCAACTCTGACCACCCCGGTCCCGTCTACAACAAGGGACGCGGTGCCCCTGAAATCGACATCTTCGAGGCTGAGAAAGACAAGGACAACGATATTGGACAAGTCGTGTCACAAAGTTGCCAATTCGCTCCTTTTAGTCATGACTACTTCTATGACAGCTCCACCGATACAAACCATAAAATTTTTGACACAACACGCACAAGGGCTAATTCATATCACGGTAGCGCTGTCCAGCAGAGCGTCTCAAGCCTTACCCGCGTCCCCAGCGATATGTTCCAGGGCCTAGGCAAGAACTTCAAGGTCTTCGGTTTCGAGTACTGGTCTGACCCCAACGATCCTAAATCCGGCTACGTCGAATGGGTTGTCGATGGCACTCCTTCTCACCGCCTCGGCGCTGGCGCTGTTGGTCCGGATCCTCTCGAGCAGGGCGGTTCTGGTGTCGGTCAGCGGATAATTCCCGCCGAGCCCATGTCGATCGTTCTTAATTTGGGTATCTCCCGTACGTTCCTTTGTTTAATTTTATATTGCGCGCCCCCTTTCTCACTCTTTCCACAGCAAACTGGCAAACAATCAACACCGCCTCAATGATGTTCCCTTCCGAGTTCCTCATCGACTACGTGTGGGTCTATCAGCGCAAAGATCAGGTGAATGTCGGTTGCAATCCGCCAGATTTCCCAACCGCCGATTATATCCAGAGCCATATCCAGGCATACATGGGTGCGTATCACCGCTCATAATTAATTTTATTTGAGTGCTGATGTCCGCTAAGATCGAAATATGACTACGTGGCAATGGCCGATACCGAAGAACCAGCTGTATGAGGGTAGTTGTTAGCCCCTCCTTACTGCCTCCCGCCTTCGATGTCACGACTGCCCACGATCGGGTCAAAATATATATTTAGACTTTTAATTAGCCCGTTCCCTCGTTTTTCATGACGCTCTTTTTACCCTTCTCGTAGGCAATAGTCTTAATCGCTAGCTTCTGGCGGTTTTCGTAATTCGCTCACTATATCACACACAAACGACGGACATTGAACAATTCCCTCTTTATACTTGCTTCCTTGTCTTTTTTCCCCAATTTCCGGGACTTTCCCTTATATGCCGCGAGGGCATTTTGGTGATACGTGCATGGGACTTGTTATTTTCTGATAACTTTTTATAAGGCACTTGCACTTTTTTTTTGCCCGTTGTGCCCTTGGGACAACAAACTATCAATTACCGTGTGTTATATAGCATGTATCTATCGTTATTGCATGTTAAAAATGGGGCATTTGAAGTCTATCGAGGAATTCGGCCTCGCTGGCAGAAAGAACGTTGCTCGTTCATATGAAATGTAGTTCGAGAATCAGGTCAATCCTGAAATGCCTATTAATTCGGGTGTTGTGTGATGATCCAATTGCTCGACGGCTTCGTCCGGTTCTGTGTTTGAGCAAATCTGTGATAGCAACATGAAGATTTTATCCCACTTGTATCGTACTCCGCTCGTGATGAAACCTATGGTAATCTTCATAAGCACATACATGCTTTCCTTGCAAACTCCCAATCTTCCCTTGATGGTTACTACATACGCCGACTTGTGAGCACTAAACCAGCTGAAGAACACACTGAAACCAATGTTCGTCGCCACCGAGATGTAAGCCCTGATACCCATGACAATTACGCACGTATTATCACAAGTCTTGTTGCCTTCGTCCACTGTCTTATGTCACATGAAGACAATCCTTATCATTTTTCCATTCTATCTGAAATCGATTCTGCCTGTCGGACCTTAGTTGGCCATCTCTCTCCACCTAGCCTTAGGGGTGACAACATCAGAGCTCTAATATCCAATCAATAATCAACAACACTCCCCTACACTCTATAGGTACGATTCATATACCACCAGAATCTACTCGTCGAGGCGATTCCAGCCGTAAAAAAATCTCGCTGAACGGACAAGATCCGGATTTTCTACGGCCTATTCTTTTGTCACCACCAAAAAGCTGTGCCATTGCTAAATACGCTCTGTATTTACATACTCTTCAATAAAATATATGATTTATATACTGCTGGAATCTACTCGTCGAGGCGACTCCAACGGTACCAAAATCTCGTCGAACGGACGAGATCCTGGTTTTCTATGACCCATTCTTTCGTCGTCCCCCAGGAGCCATTGCCATTCCGGAAATTGCCGGGATCTAATGGCACCTCCCAAAACGGTGAACCACTGCCGCTGGCACCCCAGTGGCACGCCCCCTTGCCATTTCTCCCACCATTCCCCTCCCGATCTGGCCAGTGATCGAGGCCGATCATGTTTCCCAATCCAGCCAGTGATCGAATGGCTGGCTGGTGAGTCTCTCCCCCTGGCCACAACCATTGCCTGCCGTTTGCCTATCCCCTCCCATCCCCTTCTGTCCCCCTTCCCTCCATGTACGGCAGGAGCACTGCCGCAGGCTATGGCAGCATATACTCACCCGTAGGTTGAGAGAAAAGACCTTCGGTGAGTGTCAATTCTCGTATGGGTTCTAATTGAGTAATAGAACCCACCAACGTCGTGATCACGGGCATCGTGCACGAACGCGTGGCCTTTTTTCTTCAACCACAACGACGACAGGGAGGCGGGATGTTTTTTTACCTACCCGTGAGTAACATGCAAGTCCGTGAAAATTTTTACTGATGTATTTTGCAGGTCCAAGCGTGCACGTTCTGGTGCATCGTCCGAGGGGCCCGAATGACCACCGTACGTAGTAGGACTGCCACCGCCAAGTTTTTGGCACTGCTAAAATCTTATTTAGGACGAAAAAGTCAAGGGAACCCAGGGAGGATACAATCAGGTACGTCAATACACAATGTTATGGCTATGTACTCATTGGTTTGCATGCAGATGCCCAGTTTGCTCACACCCTGTCCTTGGACAACTCAAAATCCTTGACGAATGTGCGATCGGCACTGTGGACTGCACGCTTCGAGGGGGAGAACAGGTTCGGGTGGAGAGGGACGCTGTGACGGGCAGTTTGCGATGTCCGAACTGCTCGTTCAGATGTTTTATGGGTTCGGAACTTGTGGTGCGTCGCATTATCTTATTGCAAATTTTACTTACTCACTTGTATCCAGAATCATTGCCTCCAATGTACCCTTCCAGGGATAATGACGACACTCCTGTGTCGCAGACGTACTGGTAAGTTCGCTCACCCCCAGATTACGCGTATAATCACTCACTATGCATCCGAGGACAGTTTAACCTCTCTAAATGTAGATTTTGTTGGTCCCCGTTTTAATGCAATTGTTATAGTTGTGTTATCAAGTCAGAGTAGGAGTTGCAGGTCGCGAGGCCATTCGCCCTCGCGTTATGTGCAGCACCCATGATCATCCACCAGTCTTCAGGGAGTTCTATGGCCCGTCCTGCGGCTTCTCGCACTCCTTCTCACCGCCATTCTCCTGATCTTCCTTCAATCCGTAGCGCCAGTCGTGGCCGCTCTCGTAGCCCTAGTCATCACCGATACTGCGACGGGTATTCTAATTCTTTTGGTCATCATTCAACGAGTTTCACTTCGACTCCTCTTCATCACCAAATTCCAGAGTTGAGCCCAAGCACCCTTCCGCTCTCACCACAGTCACCAGCGTACAGTCCGAGGGGCTCACAAGAAGAGGGTATATGTATCGAGTATGTCCACGGCATGCGTCGCTTCGTCTTCTCCCGTACACTTTTTTCCTTGATGCCAACAGGTACAAGGTGAGTCTTCGTGATTTTTAAAGACACTTTTCGTTGAGTATCGTAGTTCTAAACACAATCATTCTCCTACGTACGCCCACGTTAGTGGGCACCTCGACCATTAAATGTCTCAACAATCCTTTTCGTCGTGGGGGTCGTTGGTCCAGCAAACCATGGGAACGGAAGCTGTTGACCGGCCCCCGATACCTAAGTGATCTCTATCTTATTTCGACCTTCTCCGACTAGCGCTCTCTCGTGATGACGCGTAGCTCAGTCCTCTACTTCCTACGGTGACGACGTTCTCAACAAAATACGCCGTTCGGTGACCACAACAACTAGCCACGGCCAGTCCAGCGCAAATGGAACAATCAAGCGTTCGGCATTTGAAGGCAGAAACACGATTGCTTACGATCCGTGGGACCTCTTACCAGATGCAAGTGATGAGGCCATGATGAGTGGAAAGATGCCCACATTGACGCCCTTATGAAGACGCAACAAAGAGAAGGGGAAGCATCAACAGTTGGATTGATTCGCTCTTAGGTGTGTTCTGAACTTAAAGCGACGCTCATGGACTCATTGCTTGAACAGGAGAAACGTGGAACGTCCTCAAAATCTGTCTTCAGCTGCAGCAGGCTCGGGAATGGTTCCCAAACGGTCTCGTCGACAAACGTGTTCTACAGACTCAAAAATGGAATTTCTTGCTCTTCGACATGCCTACCCACCTTGTCGCTGATGTACGAACCCAAGAATCTATCATTAACCGCATCGCCGCCCTCCTCATTTCCACAACATCTGCCATTCCACCCAGCGCTCTCGACATGGAGGCCGTCCAATATCGTATGATATGCCGATTTGTCTCGCATGCAAAGCGTACACGGCCGGCGTGCTGGATAACGGCTTTAGGAGATTGGATTGCGAAGCACGCGAGGCTGCTTTTCAACAGTGCGACAAAATCTCGCCAATATCAACCACTCCTTCATCCCCCAACCTTCAACCTTCAAATTACCAGTGTATTTTCCCTCACTCCATTTTGTGATCCGCACACATTCCTGACCCGCAAACGTAAAATAGTGCCACTACGACGAGACCTCCTCAACGCCATCAACAAACTCGCTAACGGTCGCTCTGGCAAGGCTCACTACCTCCTTCGGCGTGCACCTGCGGTTGAGGTGATGAACCTCCTACGATATTGGGGGTGTTAATCTGACCTTCACTTTCAGGCATGAGCTCTCAGAGGGTATCTTCGACCTTGAGATCTTACTTATCCAACGTTATTCAACAAAACCCCAAATACGCAGCCGTAGCCCCAATATGTCGCTCCCTCCTTCACTACCATTTGCCACCCAGAAGGACCCTTATGTTACAGGCAAGATCTTCGAGGTTAACACTGGTTTCGTTGCTCGGGTTCGATGGGAGAGGGGCCCTGATACCGTTTTCAAGACGGACACTACCTTTACCCCCACCGCCGTAAGGTTTCATTTGTTTAAGTGCAAGGTGTTAAAGCAAAATAGTGGGCATGCGGGCACTGTTGAAAAGGACTAGCTTTTGCGAGTGTGCGACAGAGCGCGCTTGTCCCACGAGGAGAACATCCTGGGAGCCATGTATTGCTATATCCACGGGCACAGGTGAGCGCCGTGTATCCAGGGAGTCGACAGACACATCCGCACTCACAAATAGCTTTGTAGGTGTCACCGGTGGTGGAAGGGACGATGTCAGTCTTCATGTCATCCGATTTTGATTGGAAGGGCTGGGAATTAGATTTTGGGGGAAGGGTTTGTTATTGGTCGTCGCCCCCGGTGCTGCTACTCCTCACCTCAGTCTCAACTCCCCGATATTTGGACGCCCTACCTGACTAAACCCTGGTGAGTTCTTTCCCGTGTTTGGTAGAGTGTTTATAATCGCGATATCTTCAGATACATCTGCGGTCCGCAAAGACTAGGACAGGCAATGGATCCTAGATTGTTTTGCCCTGCGCTTGGATCAGCAGGGTGATGAAAAGAGGACGAGGGCAATGGACGACTTTGGAGAAGGCCCCTTGGTGATGTTCAGAAAGTCGGATTCCAGAATCTGTAAGTCATTATTTTGTCTGTATGTAGGTTGATGATCCATTACTGTTAGTTGAACGCTCTATATAACACTCCATGGTAAATCACCCTCGAAGCCTTGTGCCAATGATTTCAGCGACTAGCCATGCAAGGACCTGCGGTGTGGAGAAGGAGTGATCGCGACTACAAGAATGTTCAACTTCAAAACTCCAGATCTTTGGTGGGATTTCCCTTGTTCTCAAGAAGTTCATCGCTCCCCAGCCCGCTGTGCAATAAGGACAATCTGGATGCGCCGAGTGGGTTATTCAATTCTTTCGGACTGTAGCATCATACTACCCGCACTCCCTTGTACCCACACTCCCTTGAATCCACGCTCGTTCCACTGTTAACTCACTCATTTGTACTGGTACAATCACACTATAGTCACTCATTAGAAAATCACGCTCATTTGTACTACCAATATTAACCATTTGTCGCACTTATGATGAAGTTGGCAGGGCAATGTTGTCCCCGAAGCATGAGAACAAGGTCCACGCGTCAAAAATTTTCGTCTTTTTTTTTTCAACAACCAACAACTCCAAGCCAGTACTGCTCTCACTCGCTAGAAGTTCCCCACCACTGCGCAACAACGGCCAAGAACTGAGAGTGGGGTCCGCCGGCCATCTCGTTGTCGAAGGCAAGTCCTGGATCAAACCAAGAAGTGCTTCGCTCGCGGAGGGAAGCTTTTGGAAACCACTCCAGTGGCAGGTGAGTGTGGGCGGGTTGAGAAGTTCGAACAAGGCACCGGCCCAGAAAAAAAAAAAGGCCAGGTTGTCACAGTCACGGTCACAGTGTTTGCCCCACTTTGCGCGCAAGCAGCTTGGGCAGCAAGTTATCGATCCCGAAATGCCCGATATGGCATCGCTGGTCTTTTCTGGCGGAGAGTAAGATTTAAATAAGAGCGTATGAGCCTTCTTCAACTCTGCCAAGGGGCGATTTAGAACAAACTTCAAAGGATAGAAAGAGCTTCGGCGGACCATGTTTGACTCGGTACTGTTCCACGATCATCCTTACATTCACCAAAGCTGCCTCAGCCAACGGTTGTTTTCCCGGTTTCTGCTCTAGATATCCCGGGCGATCAGGATCGACATCGGATAACACCCCAACCGAATTGACGGGCCAGGGGGCACCAATGGGTGCCGACATAAGCGCCATGATATCAGCCTGCTCAACATCTCGTCTGTAGAGGTGGTTGAGGTTCTATGGCCGAGAGTAGGAGTCGTGAGAGGAAGGAGTTGTGTCTGGGAGAGGCTCGCGAATCCCCTTGCCCCATGCGATGAGAGGTGCTAGGGTACAATCAGGATCTATCAGAAATCATGGAGATGGGGAAGATATGGTAATGACAATGATTGAAATGCTCACGTACGTCTCCGTGGTTCCCAATCACCGACATTCCATGGTCAGCGGTGAATACGAAACTAGTCTCATCATCTTTATAAAATTCCTCCTTCATGGGTTTTTCAGTACGTTTGACGATAGAGTCCCCAACTTGGATGTTCTTCATATATTCCGGAGAGTGGGGTCGGTAGGAATGTCCCGTAGTATCTAGGCCTAACATGTGTAGGAAGGACACGACTTTATCTGCCCGCATTTTGGCGTTCAGCGCAGGGTCGGCGGTTGTGTTGCGGAAGAGTGTCTCGACTTGGTTAAGAACCCATCTATCAAGGTCGACGGCATCTAGTGAACGAGTTGAACGAAATTCTAGGTTAACAAGTAGAGGGTATACCTTTCGTAAAGTCCTCTTCTTCTGTACCATATGGCCACCCCAGAACTCTACCCGGCATGGCACTGCGCGCGAACATAGTTAATATATCTGGCGAACCAAAGGAGAACGTCGTGCTTGACTAGTTAAATACAGAGTCAAAATCCACAGGATTAGTCTTCCATCCGTACTAGCCGTCAGAATCACAATACTGCTTCAAGTAATTTGTATACATACCTTAGTCACAACAGAAACATCTTCGGACATTCCACCAATAATAGCAACATGCCCTGGTCGACTTTCTCTGGGCAATGAGGGGGCGAGATTCTGAATGCACCACGGGTTTCTGCTATAGATCTCAGATATGGTGCTATGATCTTCAGAGAGTCTTTGATCTTCGGAAACGGATTCTCATCGAACAAAAGGTCAGCTCGCAAGCCGTCACCTAAACAATTAAACCGATCAGAGCTTGTCCCCGGGTTTGAAGTTATCTGGAGACGTACCAATGACCAGGACCAACCTCTTTTCCTTGCCCTGCTTCATTTGAAACCTCTTCATCCCATGAATGACCAGACTCGTGAAGTAGCAGTCGAAGACTGAGCCAACGAAGACGAGGTGGGGGGAGACTGGTGAGCAGCAGCTTTCTGACGCTATACATTGACTTGACCACACCATGGCATGCAACTGGTGACATGGATTCCGTTCCACGTACTGCGCTTTGTTGTCAGGGGGTAGAGATTATAAGCCTGGGAGACACGACCATCATCTGGGCGGTGATGACGGAACGGACAAACGAAGTTGAATCATGTGAGTAATTGTCATTACCCGATCCAAGTTGGCTTATTCTGCTCAGCACACAATGTCGAAGCCAAAAGTTGCGTACTACTATGACCGTATGTATTCACTTCTACTCACCTTTGGTTGTTATATTGACGATAATCAACCATTAGCGGTTGTTGGCTCATACACCTATGGCCTTGGGCATCTTATGAAACCTCACCGGATGCGGGTCGCCCATGACCTCGTCACCGCCTACCACATGCTACCCAAGATGCATGTCCTTGTGAGTTTCTCCATTACCCTGGTATACTGCAAGGTTAACAGGACATGGGACTGCTCCAGCGCCCCAAGCGCGCCAGCCCTAAAACCATGACAGCTTTCCACACCGACGAATATGTCCACTTCCTCACCCGCATCGCCCCTGAAACCGCCGAAGAACTAACATACCACGGAACGAGATGTCGGTATTCATGTCTCCGATTCTCGCACTTCCGAAGAACTTACGATGTCTTGAAGTTCTTGTAGGAGACGATAACCCAGCATTCGAGGGATTATCCGAGTTTTGTTCATTATCAGCTGGAGGTTCAATATGTACGTGCCCATGTCGCCTTTCAAGAATCTACCTAACAAAGTCTAATTCCAGGCGCTGCTCGGTGAATAGCTTTAGGCGCGGCTGACATCGCCATAAACTGGGCCGGTGGTCTCCAACATGCCAAAAAAACGTGAAGCATCAGGCTTCTGTTACATCAACGACATTGGCCTCGGCATCCCCAAACTCCTTCGCTCTTACCTTCGTGTTCTCTACACTGATATCGACTACCACCACGGCGATGGTGTCGAAGAAGCCTTTTACACCACCGACAGAGTCATGACGTGTAGTTTTCACAAATTTGGTGAGTACTTCCCGGGTACTGGGATGCAGGAGGATAAAGGGAGAAAGAAGGGGAGGGGATATGCGGTAAATGTACCATTGAAGGATGGAATTACGGATGAATCATTCAAGGGTATTTTCGAGCCCGTAAGTCCGTCATGACCCTCTTCGTATCACAAGGTACACATCCAATGGGATCACAGGTTATTGCGAAGATCCTCGATGTATTTCAACCCTCAGCAGTAGTACTCCAATGCGGTGCCGACTCACTGGCGGGAGACAAACGGGCTGCTTCAACATAACTATGAACGGACACGCACACTGTGTACAATTCCTCCGGAAACAGAACATACCGCTCATTCTACTAGGTGGAGGAGGATATACCGCGAAGAACGTTGTGAGGACATGGACCTACGAGACGGCATGTGCGCTCGGAATCGAAAACGAGATCGACCCTAACCTACCCTGGAACGAATACTCCGAATGGTTTGTGCCAAGATACCGATTAGAAGTGGTGGCGAACAACATGGATGATCTGAATGTTAAGGACGGTTCCCTTGACTGCGTGTGGTGAGCAGCACCGTTGTTATCAATGACCTTAATGAAACTGACTTGGGTGCCTTGAACTCAGAGTTACAGCCCTTGAACAACCCCAAGTGCTCGTACACGCACCCTCAGTCCAAATGCATGTCGTGCCAAAAGAAAGCTTGGGCCAACACCCCGGGTTTATTAAAGACGAAGAAGGGTGGGACGAGCTTGACGAACCGCTAGCACGTAAGTCTTCCTGCTTCTCCTTACCCACCCAAATCCCTCTCACAAAAGAACCAGAGCATGCACGATATAACCCCTGCTCCCTTCTACCCTTACCATGCAACACGGGAACAAAGAAAATGCCCTGCCTGAAACTACCAACCCTATTTAAGTCCATATTACCCGCTTAAATATGTGCCTAATGCCCTAACAGGTCGAAGCGTCATAAACTTAATCTAGACGATGTGGGCAATCTGTAATTGCTTGACTATCGCTTTTTCATAGAGTTTCGCGAGACCATATGCCGCAGGTGCTCCTTTGTCAACGACTATCCCTCAGCGGTTCCACTTCGATTCACCAAAGCTGCAAGATTCTCATCGTATCCGTCGTTACCATTGTTCAACTATGCCTCCAGCGCACCCCTACACTGTGCAGCAGCCACATCCTGCCCTGTATCTCCACCCGCTGAATGACTCCTCTGTCCCAAAATATATCTCCGTCGTTGGTGGTTAGCGTGTTAAAATCAAACAGCAGACAAACCCCAAACTGCCTCGGGCAGGAGGAGCGGCTTTTTCGACTCCAAAATACTCAGCAGACAGTGCGCGGAGATCTGGGAGGATGGTAGCAAGGTTCCTTCCCCAAGCTGGTCATTTGAGCCGTTTGTGCTTACCAGTTTGAGCAATTTGCATCAGGACGTCAAGAGCTCCAATGGCACCTTATCAACGGCGAGCGACTCAGCGCAGAAGACGTCGAGTCTGCGCCTTACGAACTAAAAAGCGACGACATCGTGGTGTGTTCAAACTGCACACAGTTCCCCCGCCTCACCCTCTTAATTTTTTTACTCAGGAATTCAGTATCGACGTCGTCGGCAAGGACAGCAAGACCGTTATCCACCACCAGCAACAAGACGCCCAGCACTCACTTATGGGTGCTGGCCAGCCTAGGGGACCTAATGGGATCTGCTGGCAGTTCAACTTCGGTAGTGGTGGGCCTTGGCAACGGCGGCCGGGATGTAATGTCCCCGGGGGGCTGGGTTTGGCTGGGATGGGCGGGATGGGCGGCAGTATATGCGCCTGCCTGGGAAGTCCGGCCTCACGTTTGAATACACCCGCAACTGCCCTCAGGGTGAACTCCAAAAGAACCGCGGGACTGGCTCAGAACTCCATTCCTTCTCTGGATCCATGAGCGATATGCACCAAGTCCTTGGTGGTAATAATGTACGCTTTTTTTTTTTTTTTAATATAAAATTTAGTTTTACGTTATACCGGTTTTGACTGATCAACTACTTTCTATAGCCCGCGAATATCCCCCTACCCTCATTCATTGCCACCTGTACGACCTCTACGACAGTCTTCACCAACTCAAGCACAAGAATCGAACCCGGCGCCGTCGAGCATATCACCACCACCACCCTCGGATCAGCCCCCGCGTGAACAACTGCTACCACCACCACCAACCTCTTCACAGCCCGAGGAACAACCTGCGGCGGCACCCTCACCTCCCACCACTACCTCCACCGCTGTCATCTCCCAACTCCAATCCCAACTCCTCGATACCCAGACTTCCCTCGCTGAATACGCTAACAAGGTCTGTGCGCTCGAGGTCATCGTGGATCAAGGGTGCATTCGAAAAGAGCTCCCACATCTACGACTTCATGGAAAGTCGTCAACGGGAGCTCGTTACGGAATCTATGGAGGCGGAACATGACAGGAGTGGTGATCATCATTGTCACCACCACCTCCGCGACCACCATGACCAAACGGATGATGGTGGGTTGTTGGAACCCACGGGAGGGTTCGACCATGACAACGACGATGATATCCAACATATCCGGATGCTGGATGAGGTTGACGGTGTGGATGAGGATGACACGAGGAGTATCTTCCTCATGAACTTAAGCCTGTTGATGAGGAGGATGAGGAGGATGTTGCGGCTGTTGATTGTGCGGAGCACGAACACAAGTACGATCTCGAGCGAGAATCTGAAGAGCACGAAGAACGCGGGGATGAAATCGAGTATGGGGAGGAGGAGGACGGCATCGATGGTAGTCGTGCAGATCCTATAGATCTTGAACGTGAACACGAAGATGGGTCGGACCGACAACGCGATCGGCATCGGAACGCGAGCGGCAGCTTGGGCAAGAGGCTGCACTACTGAAACGGGAGGACCTCGATGTTGGTCGACCGCGCACGCCGGAGCCTTCCTCTAGTCTCCGAGACGAATCACCGACAAAACCGAATGTCAGTATCGCTACTGCTGTTGCCACCAACTCTCCACGCACGAGGTCTGGTACCCTTTTGGGCTAGCCCCAGCCGACCACCACCTCCGCTCCTGCTCACGCATGTCACGCAATCTCCACTCACGACCAAAATTTCACACAACTCGGCCATGACATTCCGGTAACCCCTTTTCAGCAAAACACCTAGCTTTACTGCTAAACAATCCATCCCTGCCGCTGCCCGTGCCCTGCCCCCCATAGAATCTAACAATGGATGCGTCCGTGCGCATAAATGGCTCAATCAACGGCGATACCATTGAGCCGCTAACGTCCGGAGAGGTGATATGTGCCGCCCCAGCAAGCGATGGGCGACTACGAAAATCCATTCAACACTCGTCCCCAGCAAATGGACGCTGAGGAGCTCGGCTACTCTCCGTCTCTTCAACACCACCTGGAGAAGTCTCGGTTGCTTGGCTCACCATCCTCCCCATCCTTCATGCCGGACCCTCAACCCCTCACCACCTCACAGCACCAGACACGAGCTGCGACCCGCTCCGTATCCTCCGCATCATCATCTTTCGTCTCCTCTCCCCTTAACCCATCCTCTTTTCATGTCTCCAATCCTTTCACTTGCTCCCTCTCTTCATGGCCGGTGTCCCGCTCCTCCAACCAACCACCTCTCCAAGTTCATGGCCTACGACGACCCAGCTCACAAATACATTCCTTCCGCCCCACTAGACCGGTCCATCCGTCCCTGCAGGCCTTGGGAATAGAGGATCTATGGTCCTTTATCGGCTTGCAGACGATCGAGACCGCCCATTTTCGGCCCTCCTCACCTCTCACTCTCCCAATGGCAGCGACCGCGACAGCTTGCTCGTCCCACCCAAGTTCCCTTCAAACCGCGATTCTCTCATCTCCGATTCAGGCGATTCTCTCATTTCCTTTTTGACAGACTCCAAATACCCCTCTGGTTTTGTGGGCTCGGAACATGGATGGGGTCATTGCCTATCCTTACGACCTCGCACAAGATGAAATGAGCGCCCCCGATGATGAGGATCTCCTCCACGATCCCTCAACAAAAGGCGGATTCCGCGGAGATGATGGCGCGTTTCTGGGGAGAGGCATCCTCAACGTCAGCGTCCTGATCTTCCTCATCCTCGCCCTCCTCTCCTTACTCTCTTTATCTTCTACCCCGTCATGACATTCTACCAGACACAAGCATGTAATGCACGTATCGAAGGAAATGTCCGCGTCAACAACACCGGTGAGCGTTTTCGTTTCATAATCATTTCATAATAATACTATAGGGCGACATTTTCGCTAACTATGTGTGTCAGGCCAAGCACCTGCGCTTTTTCAGATGCCAGAACTTATAGACTCTGACACTCCCGAAGGAGCACGTAGCCGCACCGGATTCGATGGAAACGATTACGAACTCGTATTTTCAGACGAGTTCAACAAAGATGGGAGGACTTTTTTCCCCGGTGATGATCCATATTGGGAAGCTGTCGACGTTTGGTACGGTGCAACCGGCGACATCGAATGGTATGATCCGGGCCAAGTCACCACGCGCGACGGTGCTCTCGTCATCACCATGGATTCTACCAGCACTCTAGAAGCTGGGAAAACACCTGGTATGTGTTTCGGTTAGTTTTCTATAACCTTCTTTTTCTCACCCCGGCTAGGTTCCACCGCCCCGTTCACTGCTGCTGATAACCATGGCCTCGAGTATCGAAGCGGCATGCTGCAGTCTTGGAACAAGTTTTGTTTCACCAGAGGTTATATCGAAGTTGCCGTAGTATTCCCGGGCCCGGACGAAAATACACAGGGCTATGTATGTGTTCCCCAATCACTTGATTCCGCGGCCATTTCTCACGACCCATTCTTAGTGGCCCGGCGCTTGGACGATGGGGAACCTTGCAAGACCTGGATACCCCGCTACTACCGACGGCTTGTGGCCGTACACCTATGACTCCTGCGACATCGGCACGTTTCCCAATCAGACCAATCGCGATAAACTCGGTCCTCCTGCTGCCATCCATTCGGACGCTTCCCGCTCAAAATACAACTTTGAGCTCAGCTGGTTACCTGGTCAGCGATTATCGTACGTGTTCACCTAGTCGTTTTCCCCTATGTTGTTCTCATTTTTTGTCCTTCCCAGTGCTTGCTCGTGCCCCAACTCTGACCACCCCGGTCCCGTCTACAACAAGGGACGCGGTGCCCCTGAAATCGACATCTTCGAGGCTGAGAAAGACAAGGACAACGATATTGGACAAGTCGTGTCACAAAGTTGCCAATTCGCTCCTTTTAGTCATGACTACTTCTATGACAGCTCCACCGATACAAACCATAAAATTTTTGACACAACACGCACAAGGGCTAATTCATATCACGGTAGCGCTGTCCAGCAGAGCGTCTCAAGCCTTACCCGCGTCCCCAGCGATATGTTCCAGGGCCTAGGCAAGAACTTCAAGGTCTTCGGTTTCGAGTACTGGTCTGACCCCAACGATCCTAAATCCGGCTACGTCGAATGGGTTGTCGATGGCACTCCTTCTCACCGCCTCGGCGCTGGCGCTGTTGGTCCGGATCCTCTCGAGCAGGGCGGTTCTGGTGTCGGTCAGCGGATAATTCCCGCCGAGCCCATGTCGATCGTTCTTAATTTGGGTATCTCCCGTACGTTCCTTTGTTTAATTTTATATTGCGCGCCCCCTTTCTCACTCTTTCCACAGCAAACTGGCAAACAATCAACACCGCCTCAATGATGTTCCCTTCCGAGTTCCTCATCGACTACGTGTGGGTCTATCAGCGCAAAGATCAGGTGAATGTCGGTTGCAATCCGCCAGATTTCCCAACCGCCGATTATATCCAGAGCCATATCCAGGCATACATGGGTGCGTATCACCGCTCATAATTAATTTTATTTGAGTGCTGATGTCCGCTAAGATCGAAATATGACTACGTGGCAATGGCCGATACCGAAGAACCAGCTGTATGAGGGTAGTTGTTAGCCCCTCCTTACTGCCTCCCGCCTTCGATGTCACGACTGCCCACGATCGGGTCAAAATATATATTTAGACTTTTAATTAGCCCGTTCCCTCGTTTTTCATGACGCTCTTTTTACCCTTCTCGTAGGCAATAGTCTTAATCGCTAGCTTCTGGCGGTTTTCGTAATTCGCTCACTATATCACACACAAACGACGGACATTGAACAATTCCCTCTTTATACTTGCTTCCTTGTCTTTTTTCCCCAATTTCCGGGACTTTCCCTTATATGCCGCGAGGGCATTTTGGTGATACGTGCATGGGACTTGTTATTTTATAGCAATAACATTGAAAATATGTGTTTTCAGAATAGTGCCGCAGTAAATGAACGTATCAACCCATATCTGTAGTCGATAGAAAGCCGCTGCAAATCCGAACAAGTTAAAAAAAGACGGAGTGGATCCGTTCATTTTTGGTGGAATTATTCCAGTATCATCCTATATTTAATGCTCTGAGAACTCATATGCACACAGATTCGTCTAAGACGAATTGATGTGTGCACCACTCTAATTTTCCCACAGTCCAGCGGGGTCTGATGCACATGCATTTGTCTTGGATGAATGGGCGTGCACCTGTCCAATATTGCCACTGTGAACTGGACTTGGTACACACCCATTCATCCAAGATGAAGTATTTCCATGATAAATTGAGGTACCAGTGTACACACATTCGTCTACGACAAATGGTGTGGACCACTCCAATATTCCCACACTCAACAGTTGCTGTCAGTGCTGTTGGGGCAGTACTGGTAGCCCCTGCAATCCAATTGCTATGTATTGTACCTCATGGAATCGCCTCAATGAGCTCTATCCAATAATACCAAGGCTGTAGTAATCCATCCCCTCGTTAGCATAATAATTCAATATCTCTGTGATAAAGGCCAGCTCCATAGCATGACATATAACCATCGGAGTAGCATTCCCAATATTTCGTTAAAATGCGGCTGCAATTCCGGTTAATGTAAAAAAATGACCGAGTTAATATCTGCAGTCATTGAATTGTTGTAGAATACTTTGTATATTTAACAAGAAACACTAACCATGGAGTAGAATCACGACACCTTGACAGAGCATGATGTATTTGGGCTCGTTGGAATCCGCTTAATAAGGGCTATCCAACGCAATTTGTACCGTAGTGATCGCTAAAATACCCATTGAGTTATAGCATGATCATTAGATATACTAAGTAATTAAATAGCAGCACAGCTACTGCGTGTGTCGGCCCGTATTTAGATGCGTTGAAAAGTGGCTGAAAATCCGATCATTTTGAAAAAAAGACTGAGCAGATCGGTGGAGTTTTTGTGAAGTTATTCCATTATCATTGTTTCATTGGTGTTCTGGAGACCCATGCACACAGATTCGTCCAAGACGAAGACAAATCAGTGTGCTTCAGACCTTCGCTACCTGTGGGAATGTTTGAGTGGTGCACACATCAATTCGTCTTGGACGAATCTGTGTGAATGAATCCCCAGAACACTAATGAAACAATGATAATGAAATAGTTCCTCAGGAACTCGACGGATTGACCTGGTCTCTTTATTGAATTGTTCGGATTTTCAGCCGGTTCTAAACGCACCCAAATACGGGCCGACACGCTCAGTAGTTGCAATGCTATGTTAAAAACCCTCATTTTCAATGATGATGCCATAACTCAATGAATATTGAGGCGATAATTACGGTCAGAGGTGCATTGGATAGTCCTAATCAAGAGGATCCTAACGACCATAAATACATTATATTCCGGTGAGGTGTTGAGCTTCTATTCAATTCCTAGTCATTTCTGTGAGATATACAAAGTATTCTATAGCAATTCAATGGCTACAGCTATTGACTCAGTCTTTTTTGCGAATTAACTGTAAATGCGGCCGCATTTCAACAATATATTGCGGATGCTACTCTGATGGGTATATGTCTTGCTATGACACTGGCTTTATTGTACAGATGGTGAATTAACATACTGACAAGGTATCCATTTATTATGATTTTGATCTCGTTGGAAAGAGCTCATTGAGGCGATTCTAACGGGGTATAATACATTATGGTTGGGCAACAGTGGCCCCCAGTACTGGCTAAACAACTACTGACAGTGACTGATTGAGTGTGGGAATATTGGAGTGGTGGACACCATTCGTTGTGGATGAATGTGTGGATTAATATACTGTGAGAGTACTCCCCCCACTGAAGTAAGTGTCATCATAGAAGAGATTCTACAAGCAGCACATAGTAGCAGAAATTTTGTCATCAAGGACAACTTCTGGCAGCATAGATAGTTGAATATAAAAAGAATAGACAATAACTCCACAAGGAATGAACGGATTGACACGGTGTTTTTTTTGAATTGTTCGAGTTTCAAAGCGGCTTCTAACGAGTGCAAAAACATGGCGGTACGTTCAGCACTTGTTGTGCTATGATAGAAAGTATTATAATGGAAGATGGTGATATATCTCCCCAGATTGTGAAGCACTCACTACAGTCTAATTAGCATTAAATAGTACTCATGAAGGCGATTCCAACAAGCCCCCATAGATTATATGCCAACAATGTGTTGATTTTATACTGCCTTGATAGTATTTCTACACAAATAGACAAAAGGCTTTGTAGCTCTACAACGGCTGCAGCTATTGATTCACTGTTTTTTAGACCTTGGTCAGATTAACAACCATTTTGTAATGATATATTGGGGATGTTTGTGGAATAATTATGTGTTATGCTATGGAGCTGTGTTTTATTAAAGGAATATTGGATTAATACAGCAAGGAGTTGATGGTTTAGTACAGTTTTGGTAGCAGGAGGAGGTGATTCCTAAAAAACCGTTGAGTTGTCCGATGGAGGAGACAGGGCAACAGGCTGGGGAGCTACCCCAGCCACCTGTTTCGTTTTATGACAGACTCATCAGGAGGAGGTGATTCCTAAAAAACCGTTGAGTTGTCCGATGGAAGAGACAGGGCAACAGGCTGGGGAGCTACCCCAGCCACCTGTTTCGTCTTATGACAGACTCATCAGGTGCTCTGATTATCCATCAGTACCTACCAAACCAATAGAACGCGTACGATCGCGCTATACTTGGGGATGAGTATAATTAACTCGATCCATGGAACAGTTGACAAATGTCAACGAGCGCTAATATAGCGCCCAAAAAACTTAGCGCTTGTGGGCAGGAGGTGATTCCTAAAAAACCGTTGAGTTGTCCGATGGAGGAGACAGCGCAACAGGCTGGGGAGCTACCCCAGCCACCTGTTTCGTCTTATGACAGACTCATCAGGCGCTCTGATTATCCATCAGTACCTACCAAACCAATGAAACGCGTACGATTCGCGCTATACTTGGGGATGAGTATAATTAACTCGATCCATGGAACAGCTTGACAAATGTCAACGAGCGCTTAAAATAGCGCCCATAAAACCCAGCGCTTATGGGCGCTTAAGTTATCGTCAGGAAATGTAAAAATAAGGAAAACTTGTACTTAAGCGCCCGCGTAGCGCCCAAATGCGGGGCGCCCATTAAGCGCCCACGCACTTAAATACTGAACATTCTCAAATAATAAATGAACGTACCAAGTACCTAACGATGTCATCAGCTTGACAACTGAAGGCGGGGTACATACCGTGGCAGGTTATTTACGCAACAGTCCAGCTCGGACAGTCCCTTAGTCCATCTATCAGCCTGCGCATCACGAGACAAGGCCGGTTCCACTCACCATTGTTAGGGGAGGTTAGGGGTTAGGGGGTTCCTACGTATTAGTAGTAGTCCAAGATTGCGTACAAGGATGTACTTACCGCAAAGTGTTCCATTTGGCACACCTGCAAGGAAAACGTTGGTGATCCAATGCGATGTTGTTGGTCTTTCGCTATCCCGATCGGGGCCATCACCTCCCCGGCGTATAACTACTGGTAAAAGCGTTCACTCAAGAACACGTTCGTCGAGCCACAGTACGAACTCTCAAACGACACTGACTACTGGCTTCATTCCTTCATCCTGCCCATTACCTGCCACACCAGGTTGAGCATTAGGTCTAGACTCCCTTCATATTGGTTGTGTGAACGTCAATATAGGTTGCCCAACGTATCTATCCCGCTCACGCACCCATAAAAAGCGCACATTACCTAAGATGAGTCCAACCTGGCATGCTTGGCGTAACGCACACTGCGTAGTGGATCACTACTCGCATCGCATACTCGAAGGCATGCCAGGTATCAAAGGAGTGGGAGCCAGAAGGCCCCGTCGGGTCGGGAGATTTTTGATTAGACCGAAGTCACCCAGAATCGTAACTGGGATTTCGTTTCGACCGAGAATTCAGAAGAAGTTTTCGCCAGGCGTCTAAAAGAACGCCCGCAGACAAGAGGTACTAGTGAAGCTCAAGCTTCAGCTAACCAACCATCCAAGGTAGTCTGACGCAAGTCAGTACGTTGATCTCTATTGAGATCTGGAAAACTACCTAGATCACGTCTTTCTAAGACAGCCCGCCGCCAAGAAGCAGCGAGATCTATAAGTTGTTTCGTTCGTCGCTTACTGACGATCAACCGCCGATCAAGAAGTCCAAGTTTATCCAAGCGTAGATACTCACCTCTGCCCACCAGAGACTTAGCAACTACACTAGAATGAGCGTCAACCCGCCAAAGCGGATCTTCACCACCCCAATGCAATCGCCCTCCCCGACGAGTTTCAGTAAGTTCCGGCTTGGTTGCGAGTATTTCCGCGGGGAGTTCTGATTTCTCCGGGGTATTACCGAAGGATAATGTGCGTAATGCAACTATCCATCCAGACTTCAGGCTGTCTGCCAACGTTTGAACGTTAAATAAATCCCATGACAAGTTATATTCTGATTTAAGGACAAGGACGTCCGCTGGTTCAGGTCGACTCTCTCTAAGTCGATTATCCCAACGTTCCTTATAGTTTCTCCTTAACCAAGAAGCAATTAACTTAGGAGGGTAGCCTCTCGCAATATAGATATCCGCAATTTCTCTACATGCTTCTACGTAGTAATCATACTTCGAAGAAAGAGTGGCTAGCCTACTCAGTTCACTCGTGAATGTGCCGCGCTTGACATATTCCGGGTGAGAGCTAATCCATGGTAAACGTTCGAAATGGTTAAGCGGTTTCCTGTACGGTTTGTGACGAAACTCACCGTCCTCAAAAAAGAGGGTCAAATCCAGGAAGTTGACGTGATTATCATCCGCATCCCATTCAATTTCACAGTTCTCGAATTTGAGAGGACTTACCCATCCAAGGGCCTCTCCGTATGACCTAGCGTACACTAAGGCCAAACAATCATCGATATAGCGTCCATAATACGCTACGCGGGCAGTTGAACCCATACGATAGGCTTCCTCATGGTGTACTCCATAAAGATTAGCTAAATCCGGTGAGCATGCAACGCCCATCGCTAATCCGTGATTCTGCCTATAATAGTCCCCGTCGAACTGGAAGATAAGATCGTCGTTGGCCGCTTTGAGGCACTCCCTCATTAACCAAGCTCTGTTGGTAGATTCCTCAACGCTTAAATCCTCTTGCATCGATAACCATTTAAGGTATCTGTCATTAACAATCTCTAGGCAGCGATCCTTATCGATATTAGGATAGAAAGCTACAACGTCACCTGAGACGAAGTATAAGCGATGCAGCGACCCATTTATTAATTTAAATTGGGGTAACGACAATTTAGCAAGCTTAAGTACCAAATCCTTTGTTCCATGAATTATGAATGGACTCTCGGCAATTAATGGTTTAAGATGCTTGGAGACATACTTCCCGGCTGGACCTTGTATAACAGAGTGGCAAGGGATAATCGGCCTTGCTTTTACCGGTTGTTTATGGATTTTAGGAATCACATAAAAGTTTGGGAGTCGGTCAGCATACTCCGCCCAAGTATCTTCCTTGTGACGGTAATTAGTAGCCATGACCTCCGGTAAAAAGAAACTCCTAAAGAAGTCCGGAAGTTGCGGGTGAACATCATGTTCAGCACAGAATTTTGCAATTCTCTCCATGTGCGAAAGCTTCGACCATATGTACCAATGGACTGATCCATACTCGCCAGTAGTATGGTCCATATGATTAGGATCAGGATGGAACGTTTTCGGGTCAAATTTAAGTTTTGTATAATCAGGAGTATCCCGACTACCCATAGCGTTTAGAAGCTTAAGCGCGCTTTCTATGAACCAGGATCGCGGAGCGACTGCGCAACCGAGGTTTTTATCAGTGACCATCAGTAGGAGCTCGTGAGTTACTAGATAGTCGCGGAGTTTGGAGATCGGTGGTAAAAGCGATCTAGGTGTGCGACCGCCAATCTGATCATCGTCGGGCAATTGCGAGACTACTTTATTAATCGTCCACGTCCCTTCATCGATGCCAAACTCGAATGCTCTGTCTAAGCGATCCGCACGCTTTCTAGAAGCTTTGGACGGAGTCGCGTAGTCTGGATCATAGTCGTTGATTAATTCATTATTGTCATGATCCTCCATAATTCTGAAGCGAACTGACCAACGGAGACGATCAACGAAATCGTCCCAAGCATCTAAGATTAATTGCTTAGAATACTTAGTGGGGAGCATGTACTTAAGTCCCGCACTCAAATGAATCGCTAAATCACGCGGTACATCGCAGTCAATCATATGAATTGTGGACCTATAGCGCATACTTTCTAGGGGTGAAGGTGATTCCTAAAAAACCGTTGAGTTGTCCGATGGAAGAGACAGGGCAACAGGCTGGGGAGCTACCCCAGCCACCTGTTTCGTCTTATGACAGACTCATCAGGTGCTCTGATTATCCATCAGTACCTACCAAACCAATAGAATGCGTACGATCGCGCTATACTTGGGGATGAGTATAATTAACTCGATCCATGGAACAGTTGACAAATGTCAACGAGCGCTAAAATAGCGCCCAAGAACTTAGCGCTTGTGGGCGCTTAAGTTATTGTCAGGAAAATGTAAAGTAAGGAAAACTTGTACTTAAGCGCCCGCGTAGCGCCCAAATGCGGGGCGCCCATTAAGCGCCCACGCACTTAAATACGAACATTCTCGAAATAATAAAATGAACGTACCAAGTACCAAGTGGTGGGTTAGGGGGGTTAGGGGTTAGGGTTAGGGGGTTAGGGGGTTAGGGGGTTAGGGGTTAGGGGTTAGGGGTTAGGGGTTAGGGGGTTAGGGGTTAGGGTTAGGGGTTAGGGGTTG